>MPVS01000180.1:0-60101 GCA_001931775.1 Fomitopsis pinicola
TATACACGTTCAAAGCCTGGCTCCTCCCGCCGAGCGTTCTGGGGCTACTCATCTACTGCCTTGTGCAGAGTAATGGGAGGCTCGCCGGCACAGCGGCTCTCGCTGGCACCAATGCAAGTCAGCTGCCAGAGGGCGCAACTTTGGTGTGGCTGATGGTGAGCTCAATCAATTCGTGTATGGGAAATTGGGTGAGTGGATTGTAAAAAGTGCGTATGCATATGTATGCTGAGTCTAGCTGGTAGTCGACATTCATAGCGAACATGCCTGACTTCTCGCGCTACTCCGACAGCCCCAACGCTGTGCTCTGGACCCACGTCCTCTTCGTCCCATTTCCAGCTGCGCTTGTGAGTCCGTTTCCGTGTTGTCCGCAGCTGCCTTGGTGAATATTCATCAACTGTCCAGGGTGGGATGATCGGCGTCTTCGGGACTGCCGCACTCCAGCAGGCATGGGGCGTGACCATATGGAACCAGTGGGACGTCTACGACGCGATGCTCGAACACTCCTTCACGGGACCTATGCGCTTCTTCGTCTTCCTGCTGGCCTTCTGCTCGCTCCTCTTTAACTTCGGCACGCTCATTGGTGTCAACCTGCTCCCCTTTGGATCGGACATCACTGCTCTCTTTCCGACCGTGTTCAACATCTCGCGCGGGATGTGGTTCTGCGGGATCATCGCGCTCGCGCTACAGCCCTGGAAGATCCTCGCGTCGAGTAACGGCTTCCTTGCGTTCCTCGGCGGGTACGGTATCTTCATGGGGCCTGCCGCGGCGATCATGGTCACCGACTACTGGCTCGTGCGGCGCGGGAACATCGCCATCATGGACGCGTATTCATCCAAGAAGGGCGCGATGTACATGTATTGGCACGGGTTCAACGCGAACGCGTGCCTCGCGTACTTCTGCGGGATGATGCTCCCTTTTGTCGGCTTCGTGGGGGCGTTTGGCGTGCGCGTTCCTGGGGATGCCACCAAGATCGACAAGCTCGGGTGGTACGTCTCAGCGGTCACCGCAGGCGTATTGTACGTGGTATTCTGCAAGCTACGTCCTTTGAGTAATGTCGATCCTGGCACGCGATTCGAGGAAATGGCCCATGATTTCGCGCAGCAGCGAGCGAAGGATGAGTATGCTCGTTTGACTAGCGAACAGGAAAGTCTGGACATAGAAGGGAAAGAGAAACCCCACGAGGAGGATGGCGAGGGGTACGATGTTACAGTCCTAGAGGTGTAAGCCCTCGTATGTTGTGCTCTTCTAGGACGCGATCCGGTACACTAAGGGAATATTTGAGCAGCCTATGTATACTCCTCTTCTGGCAAGCTTGTATCTATTTACAGGCGGTATTCTCCAAAGTCTCGATATATCTTGAGTGGCTGTCAGGCGGAGATCAAAACCACAAGACGCAGCCACCGCTATACTACGTCACTACTTTCCGTTTGCGGCACATCTTGTCATCGGTGTCCGCCGTGACGTCACCCTCTCCCATACTCATATACCGCCACCGCGTCGCTACTTCGTCTCCTCTCCCCCCACCACGTCTCTCGCCTAGGAGTCCCGTACATCTGCACCCGCACTGTGCGCTGCGTGCAGCACATCCGTGCGCCATGCCTTGGGCAGCATATGGTATATTGCGCCCGCGAGAGCTTCCTAAGGTCGCCCCACCGGCGTAAAATGTACATAGCATACACCGCAATGAGGAGGTATCCCTACGGATTCCGTAGGGATAAATGACATCACGTGCTGCAGCCCGTTGCATTCATGCTTCGCCGCCGCAGGGCAGCCTTCTCTTACCTGTCACCGCCATGGCTCTCACCGAGACTATGGGGATCGTCCTCGAACGCCTCGATGAACTGGAGCCTCTCTTTGACGAGATCGCCGCGTACTGTGTCTGGCCGCTCCGTGCCCGTCAGCTTGCATCCACCATAAGCGAACACTTCACCCTCTTTCACACCGTCCTCGCTGACGGCCCTTCTGCTTCTCCAGACTCTGCTGACGCCCTCCGGTCTATTAGAGTTCGCGACCATCCCATGCAGCTCTTCTCAGATGTCGGCGACAGCAGCGACGGTGACGACGGCAAGGGGGACAACGGCAAGCGGCCTGGTGACGACAGCAATGGTCACGGCGGCGACAAAGACAGCGATGATGGTGACGATGACGATGACGACGACAACGGCGGCGGCGGGGTGCACGTCGATCCCAAGCTGACCGCTACTACCCTTCGCATCACCGCCATCATCAAGAGCCTCGACGCGGACCCGCTCTTTACTGACCAGGTTGCCGCCCTCCTCCTCGGAAAATCACAGCCAAAACTCAAGATCGCCGACCGCGAGGACCTTGCCTTTGCCCGCCTCCTACGCGACTTACCCTCTGCATCTACTGCGCATGACTGGGTGAGTACACCCTCACGCGCACCCTCACCCTCACCCTTTGCTCTCTCTACAGGCTCAGGCACTCGGCGGGCACGCTCACAACATGTTGGCCGCCACCAACATTGTCGTCCATGCCGCCGCAGCTGACGACATCACCAACACCTTGCTCCGTCTAGCCACACGCCACCAGGTGAGCCGCCACCAGCACCGCGCATATATGCACGTCTCATCGCGCGCTGACTCGACAAGTCCATCGCCGAGATGGAGCTCGGCACCACCACCAACAACGCCGTCGCGTTCGTCCTCCTCCAGATCGAGACTGTCAGGTTCGCCCTCGACTGGCAAGCTCATCTTGCAGCCGACGGCGGGCGCAAGGTTATCTCGACCTTCTACCGCAACGCGTTCATGCAAGACCCCGGATTCGCTCACCACTTTGTTGGCCTCACCGAGGGCGCCGGCAAGGCCATGCTCAGCCAACTGTCTTGGTAATACTGTCACAGTGGCATGTTACAATCTTTCTCATATCTTTTGGCTGTTGAGAAATGTTTCAGATTGCATACCCAGATTACTGTCTTTGAAGAGGAATGATGTCAGAATGATCTGCAAAGGATGGGGGTTTCTCAGATGGTTTCACTTCTCAATCTTGTTCATGATCATTTACCAATAACTTTGACCCAAAAATATCATAAACATTGAGACCAGCAATAGGTATCTCT
Organism: Fomitopsis pinicola; assembly: GCA_001931775.1. Lineage (NCBI taxonomy): Eukaryota > Fungi > Basidiomycota > Agaricomycetes > Polyporales > Fomitopsidaceae > Fomitopsis > Fomitopsis pinicola. Next base: position 3,077 of record MPVS01000180.1, read on the forward strand.
TCCTTTATCCTGTCTCAGTCTTTCAGGAACTAGATCATTTTGACAATCATCCAAAGCATGAGAAAACAATATGATTTGTATGCAAAATGTCTAATTGATTGTTCCCCATCTTCCTCCAATCCTTCCTGGCCTTATCAGGGCACAAGGATTGAAATGCCAATATTAATCATATAATTATCATTGTGAAGGAAAGATCACTACTAGATCACAGCCTTGTTACCACAATCAGTTTATCAATCCTGCTTTGATCTTGAGTTGAGAAGGATCATTAACAAGAACCCTCAGTCTGTTCTCAATACTATCATGAGGAACATATGGGAGAGATTGTCACACAATCAGTTACAATCTTTTTTCAAATCCTATCTCAATATCTTGTCAAAAAGTATTGACCTCAAATCTTCAATATTTTAGTGATCTTTTCAGCTGAAAGATACCCAAAACCTCTAGCATCTTTTCTACAATCTTTCGTGCTCAAAGATTGTAATTCCCTTGCGGTGGAAGCTCTGCGTAGGAACATCACACTTGTAGCCACGCAGGATTCGCATAGACCCGTTGGCGCCGTTGGCAGACTGGCTATTCAGTTGCAGAGGAAGCACAAGGTCCGAGACGGTTGTGCTTTCAGAAAAAAAGTATTCATTGTGACGATGCATGCTATGGACAACGCGCACTCGGTAGTAGTGTATGGCACTGTACGGAGCTCAAGCGCTCAAGGGTGCGCGTCGCGTTGTGTCACGGGAGTGGGCCAGGACGCGTCGGAAAGCCTCGTTCGACCTGATGGAACGGTCCGAGTCCGAGTCGATGTCGATGGTTTGAGGCTGTGTAGTTCGGTATCGCATCGTCAGTCATCAAGAGTGACCCAGATGCGGATGTATGATTAGGGTGCGACCAGCCGCTTACCCTGCAAGTGTCACAGGAGAGCCGAGCCGCAGTATGGAGTGAGTACTACTGGTGTGTAAGGTATGTATCGGCGAGTGCCCTGGCCCCAGTGCTGTTCGATATCCGCTGGCAAGGTCGACCGGGGCCACCGTCAAAAAGACCTGCCCGACATGAGTGTACCGCGCTTCACTTGCTCTGGAGGAACACAGTGCCTACCTCGGTATGCGCTACAAACTGCAGCGGCCATAATTTACACTCACGTCATGAGCGCAAGGCCCATCACATCCCCTTCCCGGCCTTCTGCTCCAGAACCTCCTTCAGACGAGCAGCAAGGCCGTCTGTAAGCTGCAGGATGCCGTCAGCGGTGCAGAACCGATATGAGGGCATCGGCTCGTATGTGTCGGCGAGGATCTACATGTGCAGACGTCGGTTTGTGTGTGCTCGCTAGCAGAGCATGCCCGGCCCACGTACCTCGCCGCCCTCGACGCGCACAGACGCGAGGATATCATCGACGTCGCCTATCCGCCCGAGTGCCGGGACGTTGCGTTGGTCTAGTTTTGGTGGACGGAATGGGCCGCGAGTACGGTGACGTCATAGCGAGAAGACAATGTCGAGGCGGACAGGGCGAGGTGGTCAGCAGGCAACCCGCACCAGATGATGGAGACACGCACCGTGGATGTGCATCCAGCCTGCTTGAGTCTGGATGGCACCGTTCTTCTGGATCTCGTCTGCACCGTCGCGAAGCGCACTCTGGATCGCCTCGTGCAGCACAGTCCGGAACGACGCTAGCATGGGCGAGGCGGGTGAGCACGGCTGCCACTGGCCAGACCCCAAGCAAGCGACTTAGCCGACGTACGGTTCTCGACGAAGTCGTTCAGCCCCGCTCCCTCCTCCTGCTCGCCCGGCGCGCTCGCGGGCAGCCAGCCGATGACGGTACATGACCGCGCGAACGGCGGTGGCGTTGGCAGAAAGGACAGTGCGAACACAGGCGATGTGTGCGAGATGTCGGTAGGCGGCTCGAAGAGGTGGTAGAAGAGGTCGGGCCGTTCGGGGTCGGGGAAAGACGTCGGGGGGTGGGCAGGGGCAGAGTCCAATGTCTGCGACGTGGATGAGAACGGCCGCGCGGCCGCACGCATACACGAAAGTGAAGGCGTCGTCCTGTATGCTTGGTATGGGTGATGCGAGGAGAACGGACGTACGGCCTGTGCGCGAGCCTGCGGTGCTGCTCTGCCGAGCGCGAGTTCTCTCCGCGCGAGTCTGGCTGGACCAGCGTGTAGATGCCGGCGCATGAAGCCCGACAACACTCGTTCGGTGGATGGTGTATAGAGTGACATGGGTTAGATGGTGAGAATAGAGGAAGAGGTATGCTACTTTTGGGCCAGGCGAAAGTAGGGATTTTGTTCGTCGTGGCGGCAGCTCTCGACGCTACCCAGTCTCATCGGAGCGCCTCAGCCACAGGTGGCAATTTGCATGTGCCAGTGTCACGGTAACTTCAGAAGTTTCCCTTATACTTATATGTATGCGCTGCTATTGGACATCCGACCTGCATATATCGAGGCATCTCCGTGTTTTATGACGATAAAATTCTACATATATTGCAAGATGCGCGCGGTGCGCAAACGAGTGGCCACTGGCAGTCGGTCAGAGACATGGGCGAAACGCGATCCACAACTAACACCCCATGGTGGTATTCATGAAAACTGGGAAATGTCAAACTACGCAAGCGAAGTACTGAGTACAATTGGCCACGTAAGATAGTGGGAGACTGACCGACCACACGTAGAACAGCCTCATGGCCTCAATGGGTACTATCCCGGGCCTGCTGACCCCCGACCTCAGACAGACCTTGCCGTTGAGCCAAGTCCGCAGGGGTGACCTCCTGCGGCCGACCAGCCTCCATCGACGCCCTCGGTTCCGGCTGCGCATTCACAACACTCGGATCGATGCTCTCCTCAGGCTGCAGTGCATCCGCCGCGCCCGCGTCAGGATCGATACCCTTGTGCGCACGCGGCTGTCTCTTGCGCCGCCGTTCCTCGCGCTCCTTGTCCAGCCAGTCATCATCGTCATCGTCGAGGGCTCGCTTCCAGCAAGGACCACAGCAACCTGCTTGCCTGGGGTTACCCTGGCAGCACCTCGCTGCGCGCGCGCGAGGCAGCCTGATTAGTAGTGACACTCGGTCGGACGCGGTGGTGTACGCACTGAAGTTGAGCCAGTCCAAGAAGCCCTCGGCGCAACATATACCTGCAGAGAGGCGGGCGGTCAGATTATCCCAGACGAAAACCTAACGACGATGCTTACAGCATAGTCCTCCGCAGCCTTCTCCGACCTCTCCTGCGTATCCAGTCGCCATGTCGTGAAGGCTAGTAGGAGCTACTTGCTAGATCAAAAGTTTTCCTCTAGCCTCTGAGCCTGTCTTAGGCTCACGTAGTTCTTGGTGAGCGAGCGGCAAGAAGGGTGTATTTGTACCACCTCAGTCAGGGGTGCCGGTGGGAGTAGAGAGAGGCTGTCCAAAGGCGCTGCATTAAGTTGGAGAAGGGTGCAGGTATTCCATTGCACGCTGTCCCATCGTGTCTGGAAGAAAGGAAGACAGGAGCGGTATTTGTGGTGTATTTGACAGCGTGGAAGAGATGATGGCGGTGTCCACACTGCGTGCCAGTCGAGTGGCCATGCGCAGAGCAAACCGTAAGATATCGCCATCTAGAACTTCGCTGGCCATGGGTAAGGGAAGTGTTTCTGGCAATTGACGACTGTCATACATGTATCCTTGGTCTGGAGGTACGAATCGAGGATTATAATGTGCTTTGGCGTCGGCATTCTTGGTGCGATACTACGTTCGGCTGAAGAATCATAATGTTCTTGCACTCTTGCAACTTCATCGCCTAAGGATGGGGCTGGAAGGAACCGACTACTTGACGGCTGCCTTGCCCAGGATCGAATTAATGAGTGAAGATATTAGAGGCTATGCGTCTGAGATACGATGTGAGCAAAGTACATGAGAGTGTAACAGTCCAGTCCGTGTCAATGCTAGCGTAACGGCTCATAGTACGAAACGAGGGGTGTAGACCTAGTTCGGCGGCGTAACAGTCCAGAAGCTATATAGGAGAGAGTTGAATGTCCGTTCTGCATGCGGGAGCAACAATTCGAGGGCGAGCGAAGAATGAAAGACAGCTAGTACGAAACAAACCAAGTCCCTGAGATGATATCCAGCCCACAACATCTATGCCACGTCTACGCTCAACCCGCACGCGCGAGCAGCACCCGGTCGATCGCCTCGTTCACGACGCGCTTGCGCGACGAGAGGTCCATGCCAAAGCGCTGCTCCAGCCTCGACCGGATCTCCCGCTTCGTGGTCGTCGCGAGGTCCGCGTCGCGGAGGATGTCCTCCACCGCACGGTCAAGCTCCGCGTCCGTCGGCCCATGAGCATCAGCGAAGAAAGCGCCCTGCTCCGGTGTCCCTGTCCGAGGTATATCCACGCCGATATAGTTACTTGCCGGTCGCGACGGTGTCGGCTGGTAGAAGCTGGCGGTGGGGGGAACACCTGCTGCAGGGAAGCCGACGACGGACATGTGCGTCGGCGTGTTGTGGCCCGAGTGGTAGCCCGGCGGCGGATACATCATGTGCGCTTGCGATGGTGCGGGGGAGTACGCGCGCGACATCGCAGGCTCGTAGACCGTCTCGCGACCGTAAATGGAGGCAGTGCGCGACTCGGCATACCCTTCGTTCATCATCTTCGTCGGGGGCACCCACGAGCCGATGCTGTGGTTCGATTCCTTGTCCCAGAGCTCGTTTTCGTAGTCGTTCCAAGATTTCAGCGGTATCGAGCGCGGGTCGAACTTGCCCTCGTCCTATCAAGCGCGATGTCATTTAGTGAACCCGTTGCATGCAGAAATCAGTGCCACTTACGTGTACGACAATATTCTTACCAGCCTCACCCAACACGAGACGCGTGGCACCCCATGAAAAGTCGTCCATGCGCCAGAACGAGTAGAGTGGAAGGAAGAACGAGAACATTGGGATGGCGAGGATGCAGAACACCATCCAGCCGATCATGTCCCACTTCCGTCGGAGGACAAAGACCAAGGCCTGCAGACCGTACACCGCAGCAATCATGATCGCCGAAATGACCGGGATATCCTCTTTCTCGCCGACTGCACGGTAGATGAGGTAGATGATCTACGAAGAGTCGGTAAATCTCAGAACACGCACACGATATGGTGTACTCACGTAGGCGACAGTGACGGGCTGGATGATCGTGGACACGAGATCGATCATGACGATGAAGCGCATGGAGAAGCAGCAGAAACCGCAGAGCTGGTCCAAGAAGACAAGCTCACCCAAGTTGTGCACGGTCGAGTTGATCCAGCGCCGACGCTGCGAAAGCAGGACCTTCCAGTCGTCGGGAGCGACAGTGTACGCGTGCGCATCCCGGATGAACAGCGTCTTGTACGTCGGGAAGTGCCTGAGAATGAGTGTCGTCAGGTATCGATCTTCACCGAGGTGCAGAAGATTCTTCATGTGTAGCGTGTCGACACGGTTCTCGGAGTAGCTGTCAATAATCGTATTGGAGACGAAGAGCGGCTTGTGCGTGTCCGGTGTGCGCAGGCGGTAGAGCGTAAAACAACCGGGCAGACATGATACCGACCCGAAGAGAGACTCGAACGCCTTGGCCATGTGGTGCGAGATGAAGTACTCGTATACTTGCATCATGGTCACGAGCGACTGCTTCGCGTTGGCCAGCTCAGTCTCCCCACAAACACCGATCGCCTTCTTGTCGTGAACCATGCTGTCGAGCGGTGAGCCGGTAGGACGCAAAGGAGAGTCAGGGGATGTACTTACGCGGAGATCAGCCGGTTGAGGGACAACGGGTGAACTGTAGTATCGGCATCGATCATGAAAATGTACTCGTAGAACGACGGGTTGACACCGATGACATTCTTGATCTGGTGGTACATCTCGAGCTCGAGCGGGTTCATTGGGGCGTTGAAGTGCACCTGTATACACACGCGTCAGCAACGTCTCGCACACAACGTGCCGGGAACGCACCTTGTTCAGGAATCGCATGATCAGCATCTGCGTGTCACGCTTACCACGCTTACCGGGGCGCGACTGCTCGCCGGGTTTGCCAGCCTTGACAACGACCAGGTAGGGGACGATGTGACCAGCATTCTCGTACAGACCAGAGTAGACCTTGCCCATGTTGTGCTGCTTCGCGCCTTCGCCAAGGGAGAGGAAGCTGAGCGGCTCCGCGTCGATATTCTGTGGGGCACCCAAGACGTCGAGGACGATGCGCGGCGTAGGCTGGTCATTGCCAGAACCGACGACCATACCATCGCAAACGATGAGCAGCAGCTTGCGCTTGTCGTCGTACTTGAGTTGCGCACCAGTCCAGGCACGGAAGTCGTGATATTGGGCGTTCACGTCCGTGACGTTAGCCGAGGAGTATTGGACATATGGATTGACGGAACCCGAAACGCCGTTGCAAAGAGCGCTGACCTAGAGACCCTCAGTACGAAAGCCCATAAATCGTAGTGTACAAACATACCTGGAGCGGGAAGATGTCGTCTGACGACACTCCACCATAGTTGAGCACCGATTTCTGCGATACGACGGGCACGATCGCCAAGTGCGTGACTGCAATCTCCGTCAGGTCGAAGACTTCGCCATGAATGGATGTGTACACGTTGTTCGGGCTGTTCTTGTACGAGTGTTCCTGGAGCTCGCTCGTCGTGAAGACGTGCTCCGTTGGCCAGATCAAGTTACCGAAGACGGTGATGACGAAGATGGCACAGCCGCAGATGAACCAAATTGGCATATTGAGGGCGAGCTTCTCTCGCCACGCCTGCTGGACATCTGGTCGCTTCATCCTCCCGAACCACCGGAGGAACGGCGTAGGACACCAGAACGCAAGGAGCCAGCAGATCATCACCCACCGCCTGCGCAGGGTGCTCTCTTTCAGGACCTCAGTCGTCTCTCCCTCCTGAATCTCGCCCGCGAAAGGCTCTTTGCCGGACAGAAGGCCCTTCTTGTCGGCGTCTTGGAACATGTTGCGGGACGGTGCATACGACTCAGTGTACGCTGATGCTGTCTCGATGTCGCGGTGGCTTGTGTACGCGCTGCGTCCGTCGTAGTCGTCGCTGCGCAAGGACTTCCTCTCGTCGTATTCATCGTACATCGGTTGGGCGTTCTGGACGAGCGGCAGCTGCTGGTTAGACTGACCGAATGGATCGTTGTAGCCACCTCCGTAGGGAGACTCAGCATCGGGGGACTGGTACGGTGCGTATGGATCGCCGAGGGAGTGTGGGCCGAGGCCTGCCTCAGCCTCAGCATCACGCATCCTATTCCGCTTCTGCTCTTCGGTATCCTTAGAGCGCAGGTCGTCCTCGAGAGCATGGAAGGCGCGTTGTGAAAGGTAGACCTACGAGGAACATAAGCAACAAATAAAGCGCATCAATACCTCACATACCTGGCTCATACCCAGGACGATGTCTTTGTCATCCAAGCCCAATGCAGTCCGCGTCTGGTCTATACGCTCGCGCGGGTCACCTTCGTGGACGTTGAGCGTAGTGAGGTACCCGCTGTAGCGTTGAACGAACTCCTCCGGAGTCATGTTCGCCTTGAAAACGGTGACGTTCTGTTTTGCGACTTCCGCGAGACCGAGACTGCGGACTTGCCCTTTGACTGAGCGACCCTCAAGCTGGTTCGGCAGCTGGGAGTCGTTCGGGTTGATGCAGAAGACATACCACGACTGCGTCTCCTCTAGCGTCTCGAAGAGCGTATCCAACGCCGCCCTGAACTCGCCCGCAACGCACGGCGGCCCGTTCGCCTGCACTGCCGTCCCGAGCGGCTCCTCATCGTCTCGGTCTCTGTCGTCGACCTCAGCACCCTCACTGACGACCGGCAATCGCTTGATCGTGCCTTTCCTCCGCGTGGAGGGCGCGCGCATGGGCTTCACAGGTTGTTGTGCCGCCACGATGGTCTCCTCGTTCCGCGGGTGCGCCTGAGCGGTAATCGCCTTGTTCGAGTACAGGCTGCGAATAAAAGGGTTCGAAGAGCCAGAGCCGTCCGCCGGAGGGCCTTCGCCAGGGCTCGAGCCCCGCAGGAGCGAGACAAAGTCTGGGTTGAGCGCTTCGAGGTTGCGCTCAAGGAAGTTCTCCGATGAATACACGACGGGGCCGGTGAAGTGGTTAACAGTGAACGTCGGGAACCCGCTGCGATCGATAGAGCCCGCCTTGAACGACGAGTGGTTGCCCCAACGCTTTGTGAACGCCTCCACCATCGTGTGGCTCGTCTTCTTCGGCATGCGGCGCGCCTGGTCGTCCATGATATGGATAAGACCGCCCGGCTTGTTCTGCAACAAGCGCAGGCACTCCGAATTGTCGAAATACGCGACTTGTGGGACGAGGCGAGAGATACCCTCGCTGTTGTACTCGGCGACATGGCTCTCGAACAGCTTCTTCTGGATGAAGTTTTGCAACCGCTCGTTCGCGAAGTTGACACAGAACTGGTCAAGCGAGTTCGGGCGACTTGTGAGGTTCTGAGGGCCTGGAAGGTCGAAGAGGCCGATGAACGTATTGAAGTCATCACGGCAGAGGCGCTGATTGATGTGCTCGTTCAGCCAAGCGAAGAGCAACGCGTACAGTGACTTCGCGAGCTCGTCCCGGTTGTCGGACGCGCCATCGGGATCCAGGAAGACGGTGCAGACCTCCTTCTTCACAAGCTTCGTCCGATACGATAGCGACGCCTCCAGTGCCGAGGGCTGTACGCCTAGGAAGTCGGCAACAATGTCAAGGACATCGGTGTTGCGCACGACCGCAGCCTCCTCGTTCCGGAAACGGTCGATTGTGAATTCCAGATTCCCGAGGTGAAGGATTGCGGCGACAAGCTGGCACGTCTGCGCAACATGCCGTTTCGAGAAACCGACATTCTTCAGCGCCATTTTTAGCTGGTCAAACCTCACGGCATCCTCGCTCCGTCCTCCATTCCCAGCCCCACGGCCACCCGTGTTGCGCAGTCCGATGTAGCGATACGTCGTCTTGTCCTGCAGGTGGAGGTATTGCCGCTCCTCAGGCGAGGCCCCCGCGACGAGGTAATAGAATACGTGGAAATTCCGCTCACCGGACGGCGCTCCGGCAACGCGGTTGCGCTCCAGGTAGTAATCGAGGGTCTTCATGCCGCAGAGACGACCGCGCTCAGTAAACTGCAGCTCGGTGTACTTTCCGAATCGCGATGCATTCGGGTTGAATAGGGTGCGCGCGTTGCCGAACGTCTCGAGGACAAACTCGGCGGCGGGCACTTGGTTCACGAGCTTGGCACCCTTCTTCCCCGGCTGGCTCACGCTGAGCTCAAGGAGCGTCTTGATTGCCAGTCGGCGGTTCTCCGACTTGCCACTGCCCGTCTCTCCGCTGGAACGAACTGATAAGTTGGCAACCACGATCAGCAACGTAGTACGCACGTCAAGAGGATTGACTGGTCCTGGGTGGTTCTCCGCATATGATAGTACGCATTGTTCGCGAGCTGGAAGATGTGCGGTGGAAGAGGTGTCTTGCCCGGGGATGTGTCGCGGTATTCGGCAGCGTAGTTGTGCAGCACGGCATCAGAGTTGCTCGGGACGTATTTGTGGGGGTTGGCGGCAACAAGAGCAGAGGTTCCAATGGTCGTATAGATGATGTCGGACATGAACCGTTCGCGGATGCATGAAACGATGACATCCTCGTTGGCGGGGGTGAGAGTGGTGAGATCGTCGACGGCCTCGAGCCGTTGACGAGTATTGCCGGTAGACTCTCGTCTGTTCATGGCGACCGAGTGCGCCACCTCAGTGGACTCGCAGCTACCGGATGATGAGGGAGTGTGGAAGGAGAGGAAGAGGCGTTGTCGTCGTCGCCGTCGTGGAAACTCTGTGCAACATGCACGGCTGGGCAACGTCGTTTTATCAAATGTTCCCACGACCACAATAGGTGGTAACAAACATCAATTGCCGATGTGACCTCTATAATCCCTTACTATTTACATTCCTAGAATACACATCATTGTCATAGCATGATGCTGCGTTTGTCGTTCACTCCCCTCAAGTTGTCGCTCTCGCAGGCCTGCATGCTCAGTAGCATCGACAAGTCCGCATCGTACAATATCCTTTTGTATCATCATGTAATGTCATTGCACAGCTCACGTCGAGTGGCCTAAAATTGACACGCCCGTGCACATGCCAGGATCATTCAGTGTCTCGGCATATGTAGCACGTAAGTACATGCGGTTCGCGTCCTTCCATCGCCGTGTGTGTGCATGCTGGCAGTGGTGGGTTACTTGAAAAGTACACAAATACCTAATGGATAGCATTTCTCAGTTCTGTCGACCGTAAACGCAGGACATCCGAATGAAGTGACGTCTGGGCGCCCGCCTCAGACGCATACCATTGACATACAACAGGTACCGTGCAGCGAAACTGTCGACCAATAAATGAGCAAAGTGGGTTCAGGACGCGCACGATTGGGTAGTACTCACCAGTCACAGTAGTACAGGGAAACCGCCGCCGTCACTTCCCTATGAACACGATCGGAATTTCCCCAACCCTCAGCCTCGTCCCACCAAACGGCCTCAACGTGACGTCAAACGTCTCTCCCAAGCACGTATTTGGGCTGGGAGGCGGCCAGTCTGGATCGCCGTCCACGACCGGCCAGTTGATCTCGCAAGCTGTTGCAGTCATTCGCTGTGGCTGCGCGCCGGTCTCCCAGATTAGGTGTGGTAGTTCGCTTTCCGCCGGAACATCCTCGTGGAAGACAAGCGTGGAGGGGTCGATAGCGATGTTCCAAGCTGCCGTTGGGAGCCAATCGTGATCGTGTGTATGGTTGTCGTACTCAAAGACAAACCATGAGCCTCGCAAGAGATACAGAAGAATGAGCAAACTCACGGATTGGAGGTCAACTTCCGGGACACCTGGTATGTTGCTGATGAAGCGCAACGGCCCCGGGGACCTACGCACCAATTTTCCTTAGTATCTCCGACCTCCGGAGAACGCCAGGCAGCGAGCATACCTCAAGGCTGGCTTGAGCACGTCTTCGTACGCCAAATCCACAGCATAGAACAATGGCCCGCGATGCACAGCGATACTCCCGTTCGATCTCTCTTCGACCTCGATTTCCATTTCAAGGTACAACTCTACAAGAGTTTTCCCCTGCGGGACTGTTACAGCTTGGAGAGAGGCCCTTGGATCCGGCGATAACGCCAATGCACGTTGTCCGTTGATGCTCAGGCTACTTCCGGATCTCGCCCAACCGGGTATGCGAATGTAGAAAGTGAACGGCGCGGACGCCTCAAACTTGTACTTCAACGTCTGTCCAAAAGGATAGAGCGTGTCCACCGTCACTGTACATCGACTCCTGTTCAGCACAGACACAAGCACACAAACTACGACACTGACCATTCACTCTGCTTCCGCTACCCACTGTCGTCTCGAGCCTCGCTGGTCCGAGCAGCGCATGTACAAGTGCCCGCCCGCCGTCAGCACGCAGAAAACTGTTTGCCCAGAACTTTGGCCACGCTTGCGGGTGGTTCACGGTGCAGCACGGGAACTCGGACTCCATGCCCATCACGTTGCTATATGGCCCGTCCGTCGTCCACGGCTGCCCGTCCGTCTGGTTCTGGACCCAGACCTGGTTCGTTTGATGGAGGTACTGTTGGGCCCACCAGTCCGGAGTACTCTTGATGACACCCATACGTGAGGAAGGAACACGACAACAGGACTGGGGTATAGGCGTACCTGGGCTGGGACAGCATTGTAGGCAATCTTCTCGGTGAGGTCTGCCCAGGCTGGCTCGCCCAGGATCGCGTACATGTACTCGAGGGAGAACATCGCCTCTACGCTCGCACAATACTCCGAGCTGTGTAAACACATGAGCTGTTGTATCGAGGTGAAGAGGCATGAGGAATATACCCGCGCGAAGGATGCAAACCAGCCAGATGCTCGTCAGTGCTGAAGATACCCTGAGGTCGGCCATGGTATTTCCAGAGCATTTCCATCCGCGCATACCTAGCAACAGAACCCAATGAGTCACCACCGAAAGCGGTTGAAGTGTCGTAGCGCTGACGTGCTTGCGATATCAGTGGGATCACCCGTAATTCGCCACGCCAATGCTTCCGACTTCAACGCTGGGTCGTCGATGCAATTCAACCGCCATTTTCAGGAAGCGATATGGGCGTGCTCACATTCTGCTATGTTCACTCCGTGTCTAGTCCGCCAAAGCGTGATCAAGATGAACGATCAAGCAAAATGCAAACCCCTACCTCTCCTGCGTGTCCTCGCCCGGTATCACCGGCAGTCGAGGGAATGTGCCGTTGTCGACATAGAAGTCTCGCTTCCACGAGAACCCTTGGTCCTGTGCCGCTCGCATGAGGGAGATCAGTTCAGCTTCCTTGCCTCTGGGATCGTTGTCATATAGCCACTGTAGCACCAGAACGAGCTAGGCAACTCGATAAGACACGCAATGAAGCTAACAAGCGGCAGCCTACCTCCTCCCAACGGACCACCTGGAAGCCGTACTGCCCTCCGAGTGTCTCGTCACCGACGTCACCGTCCGCGAAGCGCTTCGCCGCGTACGGGACAAATGCATGCATGAGGTCGCAAATCTCGTCTTTTCGACGAGGGTCTGCCTCGGCGTATTGCTGTGATGCACGTGTAAGGCTAGTGTCTCTTCCGAACGGGTGCGATGTCCTCACGATGAGTCCGAGCATAATTAAATATCTTGGCCAGAGCAACGTCGGGAGAGACGCATTGAACGGCCCAGGGCCGAAGTCGCCGGAGAGGTGGCGCGACGCGAGGATGTGGTTCAGGAAGGTCTCCGTGTACCCAAGCAGCGTCTCATTCTGGAGCTGGTGAGCGAGAGCGATCCAGCTGTTGCTGTAGCGATGCGTTCAATCCATGCGATGACTGCCTGGGAAGAAGCGAGGGACATACAACCAATACGGTGCAGCCTCCTGCATCTCGCTGTACTCGATCATACCGCCTTGCCATATCGAGTCCTTGACACTTATACAAAGCACCGATCAGTCCCACAGCAACTTGACGACCAGTTGAACATCAAGCTCACTAACTGTACCACACTGGCTGTTGACTCGCGAGACCGTGGGCCAAGACTTGGGCCATGTTCAAACCCCATCCATGGGGCTTCACTGCACCGGTCGGGAGGCGCATATACACAGGTTCCAGCACTGTCTGCACGTCAGCACAACACTCATCGAGGTGTTAAACGTGAACGCACAACTTGCATTGTCTACTTGTCCATGTTGTGGTCCGGGCGTGTTGAGCCAACTCAACAGCGGCACCTGGGCCAGAAAGGGACCGAAACGCATCCCAACAAATCCCCTTCCAGCTAGTAAGTTGAGGATATCAAGTCTCTAAAATCGTCGGGGGAGCCCTCGTCGTTCAGACAGGTACATCCGCCGCCAGGCCTGCTTCTTATACTGTTGTCTGTGGCAATATCGCTCGGCGTAAGGAGCCGTACGATAAGTGAAGATGCATATGGCTCATGGGGAAAATGATATCAAGATGGACCTTGCGCGGACCGCCGTTTCCGATGCGTCTACCACGTGCCAGGAGGAAACAGGCCTGGAAACAGACTCGCAAGTAGGACTGTTAGACGTAGGATTTTCCCGGAATCCACATCCAATGATGATACTGTTTCGATATCTGCTTTGTTAGCCTTGTAAACACAAGAAATCTACAAGCCATGCAGCTCATGCGCGGAGGATGAGAGAATCATCAACATCATCCATGAGATGGGCAGATTGCAGTCCTCAGTAGGATCGACGTCAGAACAGCTGCTGAACGATGCTGAGTGCACAAATGCCGTCAGCGGAGCAGACGCAGATGGGGCGGCTCTAACTCTGGTCTGTTCTCAGTTGCGCATACGTCGGGGCGTCATACGGGACAAGGACCGCCGCAGTGCGCGTTGCAACAGGGGAGGGGCATTCGTACGCCCATAAATTACGAGCAAACCTGACTACCACGTACGACTGATCTTCGATAGGTCCAACGAAGGTGGCCGGTGCAATCGGAGCACCCTCTTCTGGGGCTCTCGGGGCTGCTTCGCGAGCACCCTCGTCCGCGCAGTAGCCGCACCAACGGGCAGCTCCGAGCGGCGCATCCGTGTAGTCGTCGTGATCCTGGGCGACACCGCCGACGACGGCGTGAGGTGCGTCGGTGAGAATGCCCACCGCGGCTTCTCGACCGAGGGGCGCGGGTTCGACGAGCGGTGCAAGCGGAGGGACGGCATGGGCTGCTCGCCGTTGGCGCCGCACCGCAGGCGGCCGGAGTTGAGGACGGCCTGAACGAGGACGAGCGGGGTGGGTGGCATCCGGCTTTGCCCACGGCGGGAGGAAGACCAGGGAAAATCGGAGGTGTAGGCTTTCCAGACACGAGGGCTGTGTCGTTGATGCACGAGGGCTGCAATGAGCAGGATCAAGAAATAGATGATGACTGCAAGCAATGAGCGGGTGGAAGGGACTTGAACAGTAGATAACGCACAATTACCGGCGGCAGCCCAGGTGAATGCCAACATGAGCGTAGACTCCACGCAAGTGCCATAGGTGGGCACACCATCTAAGTGACATGTTAGCATAGACATCGGCAAGAACACTTTGGTCCATCACGCACGCGCAGATACACTCTCGAGGCATTGAAAGCTCGACATAGTAGCCGTTGCGACACCAGCGCCCGCTGAAACACAGGCGTGAGACTCAAGCACAGCATATATCCATGGCGTCGTACCTGACTGCAGAAGGCAGAAGATGCCGACCCAAAGGCACTCGAACCAGACATGTCGGGAAACGGACTTTTTGCGCAGGGCATCGATGAGGAGACTGAATGGCAACGTTGCCATGAGAGGCCGTTGTTGCGGCGAAGAGTCGTATCACTCACATCGGAAAGGTGAAGAGCAACCCCACACCGCCCAAGGCAATCAGAAGTGCGTCGATCTCAAGAATGGCTAAGCACAGTCGTCAGGGTGGATGGCAGCCAGACTAGATGAGAACTCACAGCCGTTCTTGAGGATGAGAGCAATGTAGATGATCTTTGCGGCAATGACACAGATGGCTATGTTACAGGCAGTGAAGAAAGCTGCCCGCAACATCAGTCTGGTCCACTCAGCCATGGTGGAAGCAGCTCACCGAAAGCGAAGTAGCGATAAATGGCAAATAGCATACTCATGGTTCCATTAAGCGAGTCGTAAGCAATAGACCGTACCGCTCAGCGGTTGACGTTGGGCGGAGGCAGAGTCCAGCTCTGAGGGAGGAACCAGGGATGCGTTCTGTGATGGAGAACGCGTCAGAGAGCGAGCTCGAGGGAGACCGCGCTGTGTACCTCGGTGGCTGCGCGGGCGCCAATCCCGGCACAGTGGCCGAGCGCCTGCACGTGACGACATATGTGCCGCGCTCAGCTCACTCAGTCACTGGCATGCAATGCTCCGAGATTCATGAAATACATATCCCCTCTGGTACATTCACAACACTGGCAGATGCTTATACACGACGTACAGTGACCTCGAACTACGGCGACACCAGCCGCAAGTTACAGCGCACGACGCGAGGAGGACCACCACTTGCCACTCGCACTCGACGCGACTCTGTTACAGCCATGCTACTGAAAATAACAACTACTACGAGGGATCCCGGCGGTCCACTGTCGTGACGCTACAGCAGATCACTTGGCTTGCGGTTTCTAGTATTCCACTGAAGAGGTGTGTCACAATCATCACCGAGGTTTTCCATCCCACCCCACTCATGGTATCCACAGACACCCAAAGCGACCAAGCAACGGTAGAAACCAAGTGGCAACCCATGAAGACATACAAGAAAGGATCCTTCAAAGAACAAGTAGCGGCCCAACCAACAAACCGACCAATCCCAGCCCAAGGGCGACCACGCTAACCGATCCCCTCGTCCAGCTCCCCGCGCCACTGTGCCCGCTCGCGCTCGTCGTCGCCGAAGGGGTGCTCGTGTAGACCTGCGTCCCATTCGGATAGTCGTACCCCGGGTTCTGCGCCCACGGCGTGTCGAGGCCCTGCGCCGTCAGATTGACCGGCGCAGGCTGCGACGTCGCGGACAGTGCGGTGTTGAGCCCCGGGCCCTGGAAGACGGGCCCACCGCCCGCGCCCGTGGCGTTCAGGTTCGGGGCGCTGAAGGGCACGTAGTACTCCGGGTTGAGTGGGCCAGGGATCGTGCCGGTCAAGTTCAACAAGGCTAGTCCCAAATCAGTGCCGTTAGTATTCACAACCTTTCAGGCAGGCGAGGAAGGGTCGCAGTATGCTCACGGATTTCAGAAGAGCTGCCCGAAATGCCGTTGTTCTTCCACCCAGTGACACCAGCGACGAAGTCAAAGACGTTGTTTAGCGTCGCGTTCGTGTCCCCGCGCCCGAGCGACCCGAGGCCCCAGTTCGCCTCGACTGTCGACAGACACGAGTAGTGCGTGTAGAAGGTGTCGTCCGTCGTGTTCTTCAACGAGGCGGGCAGACCACCACCAAGCACAAGTGTCCAGATGCGGTTGTTGATGCTATACGCTGTCGATAGCGTGTAATGTTAACCCAATGCAGGAGTCCACGTGAATAGTAGCAAGGTCTTACTCTCAGTCTCGTCAAAGGTGAGTAGAATAACCGTGCGGTTGTCATTGAAGCGTGTATCAGCGAGGAGAGGATTCAACCAGAATTGAATCCATTGGCTCATGAAGTCGATGTTAGTGTCGTGACCCTGGTCTCGACACCACGAGTGAGTCTCCGTTCAATATGTGCATATATGCGGGGTAGCTCACGTCATTGACAAGGTTGGGTGTAATGAAGCTCCACTGGGGTATCGCACTTGCATTCACGTCCTTTGCGAAGTCGTTGACTACGCCTCGTTAGCGACCCCGCCGTTCGACGCGTCTCATGCTACGCACAGTTGCGAATGCGGAGCGCGCGCTCCGTGACATTCGACACGGAGTCGAAGATGACCAAAGGATTGTGCTTGCGCACGTAGTAGGTGTAGGCCCCCGTGCCGGCTTACATGCAGATGTTAGTACATCTTCCCCCTGGGTCCAGACCGTAAACCTACATATGTAGTCAAACGAAGTGTAGTTGTATCCCTAAGAAGGGCGGCGGTGAGTGAATGCGTCTCGCAGAGCCCCCATGACAGCTTGTTTACTCACTGTATACCCATCGTAGGGCATCGACTCCTGGTCTTCCCAGACGGACGTCATGACATGAGTCTTGGTCGAGGGTCATGGCGATACACACTCACAAGAAGCCCAGGAGATGTTCTTTTGGTCAAGCAGATCGACAATCGTAGAGATATTCATCGGGATGGCCCCTTTACGGTCGGTCAGCTTGCCCGTAAGTAGGAGATCTCTAAGATATAGCTCACGGAAATCATCGACAGCGTTGCCGAAGAAGTCACCACCCGCTACCGCGATGTAATTGGGCTCCGAAGGGTGCGTCATCGCGTAGTACGACGTGAGGAGGAGACCCTGCTCGGAGAGTTTTTCGAACGTCGGCGACGACGCCGCCGTTTCGACTGCCGCGCCGTGAGCACCACCCCTCCCAACGACCACGCCAACGCGCACTCACAGTCGGTGTTTTCGAACCAGATCTGGATGAAGCGGTCGAAGACCTTTCCCGGCACGAGCGGGCCATTCTGCAGCGTGTTGTTCGACTGCCCAGTGTAGTTCGCCGACTCGGAGTTGTACGAGGGCGCGGGCGGCGAGAACACCTGCGCTGTCGCGCCGAGCGCGGCGCTCGCATGCGTGAGAAGCGTACCCACCACGAGGAGGGCGCGGAACTTCAGGTCGGAAGGCATTCTGGCGTGTAACAGTCGCCACCGCGCGCGACCGACTGGATGATGCGGCACCTGCTTACTGGGAGAGCTACAGGCAGCAAGGAGCACCAGACGAGCTATTGTCCCGCTACGGACCCGCACATAAGGCCCCGCCGCGGTAGTCGAGTTCGCACACACGTCGCGGGGACGCGGGAGGCCTGCAAACGTTCATGGCAAGAAGCTCTTTCCCGTGTGCAGCACGCGATACCGGGAATTGGAAGTCGAATACTCTCCGTCGCGCCGACGATCTGGAGTCTGATCCTGCGAACTTGGAGGCGCATCTTCGGCCACGCTCTCTCACTGAGCCCCAACGCGAACGTGCGTCGTTAGTTTTCTTCGATTGGACCGTCCTATCTTGTGCATTATATCCTCTCCCGCAATGGCCTCGACGGCTGCCGCTGCCAGGGACAACGGCGCACAGAGGATGCCAGAAGCCGGAAGACTGCTGTCATAGTGAGTTCCGCTGTACGGCAGTGCCTCCCTTCGTGTGGTTTCAGAGACAATCCAGGTAAGAAATGCTTTCTGGCGTTGGGTCCTCTCACGGCGACTGTACAAATTCGTGCTTGACATGTCCAATAGAGCAGGTTCTCGTGTTGCGGTGGCATGGTAGAGAAGTACCACAGAGCCGCGGGCAGGTACACCAACTTGGGGTACGCTGTCGATAGGTTCTGCCCCAAGGAGATAATTTACCCAAATACAGCTACATGATTCAGCCAGCTAGTCAAGCCTGCCATTCTATATCAGAGCACGTCTTCGTGATCACTACCTTCCGCACATGTCGAGCATATACTGCGGGATATCGAACTGCGCGCTCTTCGATGGCAGTATGTTGAACTGGAAGAGTAGCCCAGCTGCCATGTGCCATTGGATGTCTGCAGTCAACAGAGCCACTATCAGTCGACACGTGCTAGGATAGCAATGGAATGAACGACACTGACGGCAGTGGAAGGCCCAGTAGCCCGGATTGTCAGCTACGAAGCGGAGGATCATCCAGTTATACGCCGGAATTACAACAGTGTCGCGCCTATTGTTTCTTATGATCAGCATTCTACACGATCTCCAGAAATTGAACCTCGCCTCACAGCATCGGCGCGGTGTTGTTCGGGGTCTGGCCTTGCCACCGACCGTCGCCACTGTCCATGACCCAGAACTGTCCCGGGGGTTCAGGGTGCGCCCACAACGCGTACGCCCGACGATCGGCTCACCTTGTATCCATGCAAATGGAAGGGGTGGTCGCCGTCGTCCAGGTTGTCGATAATCATCTCCACGACTCCCAGCTCGTTCACGGTCGTCATCAGCTGCGAGCCACCGATATTGGATGAGCCTGTCGGCGTCGAGTTGCCTAGATGGCTGAATAGACTCGACGCGTTTGCCAACGGTTCCCAGGACTGAAAGCGAGTCAGTATGATCGTTTGTGATGGAACGTTAGTGGGGCGGACTTACAGTCTCGTTGATGAATGCGAGGTACTTGGATGTGGACTCATCTTCGCCGGCCGGATATTCCATGGACATTGTGAAGTATACAGTGCTAGGGTCCGGCTCAGTATGCGCCGGAGTTCAAGTGTGGTGCAGTACATACTATGTAGGGTCCGGCGCCGATGCACGCCCGACGGGTATGAGGTCGCCGTCATTCAGTTCCCCCGGTGAACCACTCGGTAGTGCCGGCGGGTTATCGAGCAGGGCCACATCCGGCATCGTATCCTCGTCTACGCCATACCGGATGACTCCGCGGACCTCAGTCTGACACCCCGGGTTGTCGTACTAGGCACGCAGATCGTGCAGTCAGCGCTGCATGCGATGAGGCGCAAGGGATTCAGGACGCACGGTAAACTGAGTAGTATCGAGCGCAGCGCGCATCCAGTACGCCCCGGCGGTCTGGTTGGTCCTGAGGAGTACCGAGTAGCGCTGCGCGACCGCGACGGAGACACTGGAGACCTCGACGGGCTCGACGGGCGTGCCATCGCCCTCTATCACGGTGAGCGTGTGGCCATCGACGGAGAACGCGAGCGGGACGAAGGTGCCCGGGTTGATGATGCGAAGTCGGTACGTCTTGTCGCTGTACCGCGCGTAAGATAGACGACTACCTGCAAGACGGGGAGGGCGGAACTTACGGCTCAAGTGTGAAGTTAAAGAAAGACGTGTTGTGCGAGCCGTACTGGCCGACGCCGTTGATCGTGCCACCATCCGGGACGGGCTCGTTTCCAGGATTGCCGTCGATACCTCCCGGCTACCAACATACTAAGCTATTGCGTCCTCGCATACCGAGCTGTGCACACTCACAATGAAGTAGTAATCTAGGAGAGCAGGCGAGAATCCGTGGTACAAGTCCGAGACCTGGATGACGAGGTCACCGTCGTACGCCGGCACGGACTCGTTCCTTCCGTGTACGACCACTACGAACGAAGCATGCAAGTTAGCACGTTCGTCCGTCAACGCAAGAACCCATGCAGGGGCCGACTGATTGACCCGAGCCTTTGCCGGGGCTCCACCATGATCGAGGATCGGATAAGTACGTTACTCACATGCGCCGACGATGCCGTCTGTATACTGCGTGTCCGCGTCTGTGTTGGCGCCTTGTCAATACACGCCGAAGACGAAGTTTTGCGGGAGAGGATGCTCTACTCACGGGCGTGCCACCAAGTGCTACCGGTCCAGTTGTCAAACTGCCGTGAAGATCGTGTGAGCGGGCACAATGAGGCGGCGCGTGACTACGAAAGGTCGAGCTTACTGTGAAGTTGTAGACCATCGACTCGCCCGGGGGGATGCCACACTGCAGCGGGACAATACGATGAGCAGGAGCGACGCTTGGCCCGGTGACGGCGGGCGGGTCAGATACTCAACACGTACCTGCGTGATGGCATCCGTGCCGTCGTAGTAATTCGTCCCGTTCCTATCGTTGTTCGTCCCTCAGCATCGACCATCGAGAGCCTATATGGATATCATACTGACTGGAATAGCCCATGCCAGTGGATAGCACTGATGTACAGAAGACTCCATCAACAAGGAACGTTGTGCATCATGCACACGACATACGTGGCATTCGGCATCTTGTTGGTGACATTGACAACAATCCTATCATCAACGTTCGCCTCGATCGTTGGACCCGGGAACAAGCCTGTTCTCTGGTGTCACGCGACAGACAACACGAGTATCCCTGATGTCGGCTCACCATTCACGACGAGCATCAGCTTCTCCACGCCGTCCGGAGCACCCATTGCTTCCTCCACAACAAAGTCATAATATCGTGTCGTCGGCGGTTCGTTGATCAGGCTCATGTTCATGACGGAGGCGCTCGCATCCGGCGTTGAGACCACCGGGAGCACGGTCGCAGCCCCAGACTCCATCCCAGGCTTGCGATGCTCCAGCCCCAGACCAAGCCCCAAGCCGAGTGCGAGGGCAAGGGAGATGATCGCCGTAGTTGCGAGTACCCCCGCAACCCAGAAGAAGCGGCGCCATCTCGATGTCGGGCGAGATGAGGAGAGGAGGCCCTGGCCAGCGAGGTACTCCTCCTCGGTGGGCGTACCAACTTTCGGGTCAGGCATCCTGGCATACGGATAGGAGCCGCGAGACGATTGGAAGCGAAGCGCCATCGCGAGCAAGCGCGGCCAGCCGGGGGCAAGAGGGGAGGAAAGGTGAATGTGCGTTTCGGCGCAGCCAAACGACACGGGAAATAAGAGGCAGGGAAGTCAGCGAGCCTGTCACCCCAGGCAACAACACGCGTCATATTCGGAAATGAAGCATGATGTACCTACAGTCGTGACCGGGGACACGGGCGGGAACCAGCTGTAAGCGTAGTCGCGACGAGCCCAATACGTACTTGCGCGCGGACAGGCGAGAGCGCGTCTGAAGCGTCCGAGAGAGCGGGGACTGGCGCGTCGCGGCCTCTGTCCCTTCAAATCGCGCGCTGTCTATTGGAGGACGAACGTGCGTACCCGGAGAGTGTCCCCACGCTCTCACCGTCCCTCGGTCCTCTATCGTACATTTTGATGGCATCGCGGCGCGAAAAGACCTCGGAGGAAGCACATTCGTGAGCGGCATTCGACGAACCTAGCTGGAGGATTTCATATCCATGTCAACCAACCTCCCACTATCTGCCATTCCGCGTGCACGTGAGGGAGCATACTCGGCGCAAACTGAGTAAGAGACCGGCAGGCCACCACGCCTCGGTGCACCTGCCGTAATAGCTATTAGCCAATAGGAAGGAGCGCATTACTCACCAGAAAGCCGGAAATAGAAGCACGCTGTTCCAGACGCCGGATGTACGCAGGTAGATGGCATCATACAGGTGCGCCCTATGCAGCACGCTCATGGCGTCAGTATCGTACAACGTCTCGTTCATACCGCACTGTCCAAGCGCCCTCAGTCGAATGGGACAGGCCTGATCCCAGGCCCACTCAGCCCATTACCAGGCAGGCTCTTCTCTGCAGCTGCCGCGCCGAAGACCGAGGGCACCGGGATGCCGCAACAGTCGCCCCATCCGACCTCGCGCTGGCCCACCCCGCCGAGGTCGGGGTGCGCATGCGCATGGCCCCAGTGCGCGTCGTCCTGGCTGGGCTCTTCGCGCGGAGGCGGCATCGGTCCGTCCCACCCCAGGATCGAGCCGAACAGAAAGTGCTGCATGACAGGGAGCTTGCCCAGCACCTCCGCGAGGTACATCTTGACCATCCCCGAGTTGACCTTATCCCAGGTCCTCACCTGCAGGGGCATGTCAGCGTGTTGTATGCGGCAACCGCGGCGACCAATAACGTACGGCGGATATGTCATCCAGCATGGGTGAGTGCCATCGCAGCGAGGCGGTCTTGACCTGCACGCACGATCAGTCAGAAACGCACGATGGATCCCGGCTAAAAATAATACGCACTGAGTTGATGAACTTGATGCAGGCAAAGTACATGTACTGCTTGGAGTATTCGTCAACGATGTCTGCATCGTGGATAGCTTTCGGCTTGATATATTTGTGACCTGCACGGCGGTCACTCCAGTCCCACATCTCCATAGGGAATCGACGGACCTCGCAGCTGCGCAGAACCAAGCAGAAATGGGAGGAAGTGGTAATCGTCAAGGCCCCAGACGCCATGAGAACCGGCAGGTTCCAACCAATACGTCGACTGCAGGACTCGCATGACTGAAACATATCTGCACGGTGTGTCAATATGCGGAGAGGGTTATAACCACGGAGACCACACGCACCTCCAGAACACTCTGATCACAAGCGCAACATGATCACTCTCCTGAACGACGCCCAGGCGCTCTAGGCATATCATCCAGCAGAGAAAGTTGAGTTCCATTCCGCTCCCGTAGTCGATACGCGATCTATTGCCCCATGCCTCGCCGAAGTAGGCGGCCAGCTCTGGTATGGCATCCTCGGGCAACCCCGGGAGTGCAGAATGTAGTGACGGCGCGGTCTATGCGTAGTCAATGTCATGGTCGTGATTTGCGAGCATGAGTACACTTACCTCCTGGACCTTGTCATAGAACGTCCGGAAGGCCGGGTTCCC
This sequence comes from Fomitopsis pinicola, assembly GCA_001931775.1. Lineage (NCBI taxonomy): Eukaryota > Fungi > Basidiomycota > Agaricomycetes > Polyporales > Fomitopsidaceae > Fomitopsis > Fomitopsis pinicola. Next base: position 26,285 of record MPVS01000180.1, read on the forward strand.
AAAGCGCGAAGCCTTGTTGTCCACCGGCGGGGTTGCCTTCGCGATCTCCTCAACGCGGTCGAGCACACCCAGCACGGCCTTCACGCCCTTAATCCCGCAGATCGGGGTCAGCATTCAGACACGCATACAGCGCGACACTCACGCACGGGTGACTCGGGGCAGTCGTCCGTAAGCTTCACGCCGACGACGGCTTCATTGAGCGCCTCAATGTATGCAACGATGTCCTGGTGGGTCTTCGACGCCTGGAAATGCTCGAGCTGCTCTTGCGTAAGGATAACTTTACGAGGAAGAGTGAATTTGTGTGGGGGTGTGGTAGACATGGTGAGCGTTGCTTGTGTTCGCCGACGCTGCCAGTGCTTGGCCAGTGCTGCCGCCACTGCCGATTATGTAAGTGCACAGTGGGCGCTAAGTCGGATTTTGAATATTTATTGCATTAGACGCTCGACTCTCAATGTCCGACTGTCACTCTCTGTTCGCCGACTTGGCATGGCGAGTCTATCAACTGGTATGAAGTTCAAGCTGAGGCTACTCATGCGTAAAACTGCCCTCAACCACACTCTCCGGAGCAGTTTAAGCAGAGCGAGAGAAGCCAGGGTTTGTCGTCAGATACAGTCATTTGCATATATATTTGACGGTCGCGCGTTTTGGATTTTGGATTGTTCCGACACAACAAAGCCATTAATGGAAGGAGGTATGTCGACAATCAGCGACAATCACCTTCAGAAGGTCACGTTCCATCCAAGTATGGAAATATTTGGTCAGAACAAACAAAAATCGAGAACATGCGACCGTCAAATCTATATGCAAATGACTGTACAGTAACTGCATCCAGGCAGGCTAACAGTAATACTGGCCCACTCGGGGTGCGCACCATGTCCAATGCCTCCCATATGCCACATATACGACACTAGCAAGAGGGGCCCGTGTCCAAGGTCGAGCAGAGCAGTTATCGCAGGCTACCTGGATATGGGGTCATGCAGTCACCTTTTGCAAGAGCCTCAGTGACGGGTGAGTGAACGTCCTGTCATACCAGTGGGGTCCGGAAAAGAGTCGGTAAGTCGTTGCCAATTGCCTGAGGTTGGGCCCATTCCGAGCCTCAAAGATCCAGATCGAGAACTTAAGAAGAGTCAGCCAGGCCCTAACTTTCCAGTCGATGCTAACCTTGTCTGATCTATCCCCGATTCAGAGGCATGAGGCATAAGCTCGACCATCCTAATACCGTACCGGACGCCGAATTCCCTACCTGTGGATCCACGTTAGTGCAATTTATTGCCTTCATTGCCAGCGCCCGCAGTGACGATGTGGCAGCACGACAGGTAAAGATTTAACAGTCCCGGTACCGTCAAACGCAACCTGAATCAGGCGCGACGTCCATCAGGTAGGGCCAAGGATGTCGCTTGACAACGTTCCTAATGACCGCAGGAAGACCATGCAGTGGTGGTGAGATGGGCGGTGGCAGGGGATTGACGATATGTACCCCTGTTCATGTACATGCATATATTGTCAATATTGACTCAATCAAGGCATGTAGAGCTCGTAGAGGGGACGCGCATTCACATCGATGGACGATTATATGGGTCCAGAAGACGCGAAGCATGCGCGATGCCAAATGGTCTCTGACAGTACCGTGATCAGGCAAGAGGCGGTCTGCACCTACTCGCGAAGCCCCTCCTCGTACTTTGGACTCCCAAAATGTTGAACAGCAATGTCGTATCGACGCACACACGCCCTGCTGGCAAACACCTTGTCTTCTTCGCCTATGATGCCTGGGGTGCGTCGATGATTAGCGCACAGAATGATACACTGACGAGGCACCGGTATGGAAAGGCCACAACCGGCCATTGTGCGCCTTTGCTGCGAGGATCGTATGCGCCGAGCGCGCGCATATATCCTACTTTGTACCCGCAAACTTTCTCGAGCGCGTGCGGAGAGAGCTGAGCCTTCATCTGGGCACTGACAACGACGCTTTTGAACTTCTCAACCTCATACGGTGAGACTTTTTCCTGATTCTATTGTTGCCAACTGAAAATTCCGCCGAAGTGTCGTCGGTCTCCCTAAAGAGTCTGTGAACCCCCTTCAACACGAAGCTCTCGATGAGGCCTTCGGCCAGCTCTTCGAGGTCCTTTCCAAGGGCAAGCCAGTCACTTGCCCCACTACAGGTATTGTCTATCCCGCTCTACCGCGCGTCAGCTGCGCCGTCATCGATGTGAGTGGGTCATGTTATCCCGTTGTTGAGCTGCACGCATAGCACGGTGCGGTCCGCAGATATATGCAAGCCGGCCTCTGGAGCTCATCAGAAAACTGGGACCGGGGGGCGTAGGAGTATACGTATGGTACTCCCCGGCCGCGACCCGCTTGCTCACCTGGAATGGACCGGAGGACGCAGGCGCAAAGAATCACCAGCTAGCTGGGATAGCATCGGGAGCAGAACGTAGTGGGCACAGTGCCTTCAAACTCGCTGCTGAGGTGACTCCCGTGCAAGCTGGTGCTGGTGCTGCCACTAAGATGCACCTCCAGATCTGCCTCGCCCGCGATGGCTCGGTGATCAAAATCCCAGGCCTACCCCCGATGTATGATTACGAGCTCTTCCCGCAAAGAGTGCGTACGCATATAGCCACTCCGAACCGATCGTCCACTCACATCAGCCTGCGCAGTTTCTCTTCAAGGAGATGATGGGCGTGATGAACTACGAGACGTATCTGTGAGCGTAGATTGCTCTCATTGCTTTCAAGCCGCTGACCTGCACCCAGGACGCTCGAGGGCTGCGATGGTGTCATCCTGTCCACGCCAGAGTGCTACGAACCCGAGACGATCCAAGCGGTGCGGAGGTATTATCAACGGACGTCGCGCAGCGTATACGTTTGCGGCCCGCTCACCGCGTCAGAGGCCCCCACTCAAGCGACGGCGTTTGAGCGACAGCACCCGGAAACCGCGGCGATAGAACAGATGCTCGACGACGTGCTGAAGGAGCGCGGAAAGGGCGCTCTATTATATGTATGTCCTTTCGAGGCGGACTTGTCTTGGTCCTCAGCTTCGCTTTCGTATCATGGCATAGGTCTCCTTTGGCTCGCTCTTCTGGCCCCCGGTGCCCAACCTACTGTGGGCTTTGCTCGAGGTGGTTATGGAACTCGATATACCCTTCGTAGGTCACTCGGCATTGATCATATTGCATCAATTGACAGACCCTTGGGGAGCACAGATCTTGGGCTACGCATCTGCCTGGGCAGTTCTACCAGACGCGATTCAGCAGAAGGTCGATGCGTACACATACGGGCTACTGTCTCGCTGGTGTCCGCAGCATGTAATCCTTGCACACGAGGTGCATAGACGAGTTGCGGATTCCGCATAGATCGAGGCTGACTGGTTCCTCCGCAGGCCACGGGTTGGTTCCTGACACACGGCGGGCACAACAGCGTCGTCGAGGCGATCAGCCAGGGCGTCCCTATGTGAGTACCGGTACTTGCCCGACGCGTCGATGAGCACCCGTCCAGTCTTACGATTGCTTCTCCGGCCCTAGGATCTGCTGGCCATACCAGTTCGACCAGCCCACGAACGCGATACACATGAGTTGCAACGTTGACATCGCGTACGAGCTGTACGAGGTGCGGACGGAGGACGGGCTGAAGCCGATCCACCACCTCGGCCGTGCGCCAGAGGGTGCCGAGGACTCCGTGAGACGGGAAGCGAAGGAGGTTTTGCAGCTGGCTTTTGGTGAAGATGGGAAGCGGAAGCAGAGGAACGTCGAGAAGCTGCGGGCGAGGCTGCGTGAGGCCTGGGCGGAGGATGGGCCAGCGACTCGAGAGTTGCGGGCTTTTCTCAGTTCGTTAGGCTGTTAATTTGCAGCTGGGTAACCGGACACTACTGCTTGCAATTGTACAACGGATGAAGGTCGTGAATGTAAACATTTGCGCGCGTATATTGCGTATTTTCCTCGGAAGCTGCGCGCCGTTCAGTCGAAGGATACAAAATTATGCATCTGTAGTGTGTTAGAAACTTCAATGCCCCTCTATTGTGACATCGTAATGTCTGTAAGAGAGGTATTCATCGGACTCTATAGAACGTGGCATTAAACACGAAATCAATTCAGGTGGCCCTCCTTCAACCACGTCAGAGACGCTCACACACCCACTGACCCCACACTATCATCGGCTACGATATCTGGCTGGCTGGTCGCTGCTCATTCTTCGAGCATCGTGAATTCTGCAGAGTACTCCGTGGCTGGCGACGCCTCCAGTGACCTCCTACCGCTAACAGCCCAGGGGTGACCAGCTTTGGGTGCTCACACCCGTACGGACCAACGCTGACGCTGGCATCAACTCCGGTACAGAGGTGAGCCATGCCAGACTGGACCCCTTGACACCACTTTGAACACTGCAGTCGAGCACGAACGCACGCCGCATGTCATGTCGCTTCCAGAGAGCGGGCGGGGACAGATGCCTCGGGTGCACCGGCGCAGACCGAGCAAGGACGACGACGAGAACGAGAACCCGAACAACTTCAAGTTCCCTAGACCACAAACACCGCCCGGAAGCCCCGCAAATCGCGCGAATGGGGCCAATGGCCATGCCAGTCTTGAACCTCCATCATCACCCTCGCGCACGCGCGTCGTCTCGACTCCGTCGACGAACGGGATGTCGTACCCCGACCCGCCGCCTTCTGCAGGCTTCCAACGCACAACCTTCGGTGCCCCTCGTCCGGTGAGTATGATCAATGGCTCTTCTCTGCCCCCACGTAGGCACCAGCCCCCCGCAATGCGCCAATCCTTATCCTTGCCGGGCAACGCTCATTCCCGTGCCCGTTCGATCTCTGGTCCATTCTCCCCCGCCAGCCCGTCCCCCCTCTCCTTCTCGTTTCCCGCAGATGGGCTCCCGAGTGGGAAGCTCCCTGCATCCGCAACCGCGCCAGAGATGCGCACAAAGGAGAACGGCATCAGCCCCTCGCCCTCCATTTCCTCACAGAGCCAGACGCGGCGGCACTCACGCATCCACTCACGCAACCTCTCGGTCTTCTTCCCTCGCCCGGGGACCATTCCCTCCACCGCTATCGCCGAAGACGGCTCACAAGAGATCGTATACGGCGGGCCTGCGGAGGGCGTACCCATGCCCTCCGCATCGCCTGGTCCCGGCAGTCGGGAGTTCCGACAAGGGTTCTCCTTTGGCAGGCAGCCGCCGTCTGCACCGTCCCATCCCATAACGCAGCTTGGAGGCTCGTCGTTGGGATCGGGTAGTAGCTCTCGTAGAGGCCATCACCACAAACATTCCCTGTCACATAGCTTCTTCTCGTTCCTCGAGCCTGGTGCGGACCAGGAAGACCTCCATACCATCCCAGCGCCGGTTCCGATTAGCCCATGGATGCCTATCTCCCCTTTCCCCGACAGCGGTTCCGAGGAGAAGCTCATGCCACGAACCAATGGCAAGATTGCACGCGCTGAAAGTCCTCCGGGCCAGGCGCGTGCCCCGCCCAAGATCGCGCCAGAGGCGGTAGGGGTAGCCGTGGCGGAGTTCCTGCTCGGTGTATGGTTGTGGATCACGGCGCAACAAGTTGGCTCGCTCGCATGCACGGGTCTAGGATACTGGATCGTATTCGATTCGTTCGGCGTCGCGCTGGGGCATATCGTGCCAGGGTACCTGGCTTCGCCCTCGATGCAGTCACAATACCGAAGACCCTTTGGGTGCGTAGTCATCATTCGTGACCCTTCGTGTATACACTAACGTGCCAGCATTGATAGGACCGCACGAGTAGAGACCGTGGTCGCTTTCGCTCAGTCTGTCTACCTAATCTTTGCATCCGTGTACGTGTGCAAGGAGACCGTAGAGCACCTCCTGCTCTCTTCGGGAGAGGGTCACCACCATCACAACGGGGATGAAGTACAAGAGTTCTTTGGGTCAGTAGCGCGAGTCGACACATTGGTGAAGGTACTGATGGCCTTCCAGGGTGGACTTCCCCTTCCGTTTGTTACTCATCACCCTCGCCTCGCTGTTGACCACCACATTCGCTTTCAACAACCACTCAAAGCTCGTTAGCAGTGCGTGTATGCAGCTCCTGCGCACTGATGGAATTGCTGACCGCCTCGTAGCTGCGGGCAACCATATCCCTCCTTTGGCCACCTACCTTCCACCACGCTATCGTCACTTCGCTTCGTCACTAACATATCCCCCTCGACTAATAAACCTCCTTACAAACCCCTACACGCTGGCACCCTTCGCTTTCTGCCTGGTTCTCCTTGTGGGCCCGAATTTGATCCCTCCGTACGTTTGCACTATTACCCCATCACGAAATCGTTGATTGATCCTACTTGCAGCTGGCAGCACCGATTCTTCGACCTGATCCTCGCAGGATTTGAGACGGTCGTCACATTCAGCATCGCTTACTCGGCTGCAGTCGCTCTCGGCGCGGTGCTGCTGCAGACATCCCCAGCGCGGGGGCTTGCCGGTGGGCGTATGGAGGCCTTCCTGCGAGCCATGCGCGAGGTCCGTACTCTCGCATCCGCACACAACCCGATCACACCTTGACTGGCATGCATCACAGATCGAGCGGCACCCGCAAGTCGTGCACCTGCCCGCGCCCCACATCTGGCAGCTTACGCCAAACCTCACTCTGCCGCAAGAACACTGGATATACACATACCACCCCATGTCCGCCGCCGTCGAGACCAGCCTGAAGGCGCAGGGCCCGGCACAGTCACTCGTCGTCACGCTCGAGCTGCATGTCCGGCAGGATCTCGACGACGAGCAGGTGTTCGGCCTCACGAAGTGGGCCTGGGAGCGCTGCTCGCACGCGCTGCACTTTGGGTCGCGGGGCGGCGAAGGTGGCGAGGCGCAGGCGGAGGTCACTGTCGGTATAGTCCGAGAATGAGTGAGTGCTTGCCCGGGGACTAGTGCAAGAGCTGCTGGTTAGTAGGGACGTGCTGCTCAGTTGGGCCGGAGGTGTTTCCTGTATTTATAGCTTTCAGCGGTTCATGTATATAGCCTCACGTACGCTCCTTGGGTATGTCGACGTGAAGTGAGTCTAAGCGAGCGCGGTGCAATGTAGCATTCAAGAGAACAGACGCATACACTGAGGCGCAAAAGGCAAGAGGGACGACATAGACTACTTCTTGCCCTTCGCTGGGGCTTTGCCCTTGCCCTTGCCGCCGAAAGACTTGCCCTCGAATCCTGGACGTCCCTTGTTCTTCGCCTTGGATGAGGCTTTGCCTTTGTCGTTTCTTCGCTCGTGACGTACGGCAATGTTGTCTGTCCGCTTTTTCTGCTTTGCGGCCATGCTAGTGGCGAGCTGCTCTTTCCGCTGATCCCTACAGACATGAACTCAGCAACCGCATAGGAGGGACTGGGAAAGAGCGATGTAGATGCGCACCACTCCTTCTTGCTCTTCTGTTTTAGCTTGTCCTTCCGCTTGACTGCCTTCTTCAGGCGGCCCTCGTCGTCGTGCACCTTCACACCCTCCATCCGCGCCTCCGCCTTCTCCCACTTTTCCCTCTCCTCTATTGCCTTCCGCTTCTCCTCCGGCAAAGACGCCACCTTCTCCTTGCGCAACGCGAGCTGTTCGAGCGCCTGCGTCGGGTTGGAGGCGGTTTTGAGATGCGTGGTTTTCTTGCTGCTACTGCCAGAGGCGCCTGCAACGGAGGAGAACGCGATGCTGGTGTACTTGGCTTTTGGATCATGCGACTGGCCTGCTTTGGACAAAGAGCCCTCTTCTGGCACGAGAAGTTGCGCCTGTATTCGTTCAACCGTCTGAGACACAGTAAGGTAGTACGGTGCACGCACCTTGCTCGATGAACCCTTGTCCCGCGACTGCTCCTTATCTTTTGCCTTCTTGCCCCGCGACTCCTCCTCCTTGCGGATCTTCTCCTTCGTCTCCTTCCGCCGCCGCTCCCGCATCGCTGCGCGCTGCTTCCTGCGCTCTTCCAGTAGCTCGTCCCGACTCCCCGCCTCTCCATCGCCTCCGACCTTCGGCCCCCGCCGCAGTTGCGCCATGCGGGCGTGCAGCTTCTCGCGCAGCGCCTCGATGCCGCTGAACTTGGGCATGGGCACCATGGGATGATCCCCCGCATCGTCCTGGAGCTCCAGAGGCTCGTCAACGTCCATGCCGTCCAAATCCGAGTCTGCCTCGGCGTGCGAGGCTTTCCGCTTGCCCTTGCCCTTCGCTCTCGCTGCGCTGTCGGATGCCTTCAGTGCCTCATTCTGGATGTCGAGTATGGTCTTATTGTTTGCGGGATCGAGCTAATGTGGTGGACGTGAACGTCAGGATATCCAAGTTGTAGCCATGCTGTCGGACGCACCTTGTCCTTCTTCGCTTTTTTCGACGCTTCCTTGATGGCCTGCTTCGGCGCGTTCTGTTTCTTGCTATGCTTCTGGTATTTGGAGGCGATCTATCGCAGATACGGGAGTAAGCAGGTAAGACACCCGTACGCGCAACCCGGCTGTACTTGCCTGTTCTTCCGACTGTTCCTGCACCAAGTAGTACCTTGCCGGGATGAGCTTCAAAAGAGATTCGAACGTTTCATTATGTCTTTCGAGGGACGCTCGAAGCTCGGCTGCGGATGTAGGCATTTTCCCTCGATTGTGGGCGGTCCTCAGGACGATATGAGAAGTCGTAGAAGGAGTACAGTCGGAGTGCAGGCAGGTCCAGGAAAGCTGTAAGAACGAAGCGCTCAACCCCAAGCGATCATCCGGCGCCTACTTACTTTTGTATACTGCTCCCGGGCCCTTGCCAGGCGGCGCCAGCGACCACTTCCACCTGGATCCACCATCTATGCATTCATGGCTTGCCTATGTCTTCTGGAGCCCGTTTGCCGATTGAAGGAAACTCATGCTGCCGTATGTGCTCGGTGGCATTCTGTACAGCTTTAGTGCAAAGCTCAGAACAAACACAAGTAGCCAGTCAGAACCTGCACACAAGTCGAGATATGATGTTCAGGGGCACAGCAGACTACGGTGACTCTCTGGCACTACTTGGATTGTTTGATTGTCAGTCTGTATAGAGGGTATTGGGGGCAAGGTGTACAGAATGATCAGCCTTCTAACGCATCTGCTCGCAGTGCGCACACCGTCACGTATCGCGAAGGCTGAGCTCTTTCTATCCGTGGTCAGTTGTCAGCCCTGCCACCGGCCGTGTTGGAGGAAAGGACGTGCTGTAAGAAGAGCGGCGGTTCGAAGGACCGGCTTACGCAGACGCTCTGGTGGATCCTGCCGACGGAGGCGCGGCGACCGCAGGAGGGCCCGTTGGAAAGCGAGTCAAGGGTTCTAGTCGGGCTGGTGGGGAGTGGCGTGGACATGTGAGGTTTGGCGTCGGGAGCAGCGGGGTGCCGGGGTATCGCACGACGGAGAGCAAGCAGTTGAACAGGGTTACTTGAAGGGCTTCGATGGGGGCCGATGGGGTCAACGTGTCGGAGGTCTAGCTATATCTGTGGTCAGCGGGTATTCCAGCAGTCGGGGAGGGAGGGGCGTACTTAAGTTAGGTAGTTTCTTAAGCCCTGGGAAGAGCCTGAGCTCCTCGCTGAGCGCGGCAGTAGAAGGTCGTCGAGTCTGGGATGCATCTAATTTTGTCCCAAATTGTTTCCCAACTAAGACAGCTGCGCACCTGTAACGACGACCTCTCCGACGTAGCCATGCAGGTCTGCACTTGAGCCTAGGGAATCGAACTGCATTACTCGTCTTGGTCCTGAACGTTGATCCCTCAGCGGTATACTCGCGACGCGTGCGTGAAGCTCTAGTCGACCAAGGATGCGGACCAGGAAACGGTCCACCTGGAAGCGCACAGAATGAGCATAGCAGGCTGGACAAAGCTAGAGAGGAAGTGCATAAACTAGAATGCTGTGTACAACATCTTGGGGTAGGTCGGTAGCTCGTTCTTGCTGCCCAGGCGAACCACAGTCATTGTGGTCATGGTCAGAAAGATATCTGCGAGATTCGCTGTGCAGGTGACGTTCATATCCGTCCTTCGGTATACGTACGCCCTCTGGGGCCTCCGCGTACGGATGGTCCCAACCCCGATGGTACAACCCAAACCAAGGAAGACATACCGAACGACGATTGGCATGTCTCGCGCTCACTACGGTGAGCACGATCAATGCTTTGACCCATTGGCTATGCAATCGGAGAGACCGAAACAACACCATGGTTCAAGTGGGCAATATATGAGCTGGGCACTGCTACTGGCTCATGAAGCGTCCCCGGCTTGTGTATCACAGAAGTAGCGTTCATCGAATGCAGAATTTACATTTATCGTACCGAACGTGAGGTGGTGTACAAGATACAAAGCGGCGTGTCTAGAGGGAAGGCGTTAAGTGCATTCACCGGCCGTACCTGCGATGGGATCAGGATGGTGGTCGAGCGCAAATAAGGGTCGACATACTTCTGCAATTCCCACTCGCGGTTGTCCAAGGGACATACGTTCCTGGTCTTGAGCCATCGCGAGATGCAATGGAAGTGGAAAGCATGCTACAATAGACAAACACTAAGGGAAATTTGTCCCTATTCCATAGACGCTACTCACGTTGCAGATTCCCCATGCAGCATTGCACTCCTCGCTGGTCGCTGAGACCTGGTTCGCCTGGCAGTCGATGCCTATTGCCCGTCAGTGACAATTGTCACGGTGCAGGCCAGGGCGTCATACGCACAGAGATCCATGATGTGGTTCCTGCATATAGCACAATTGTCGACGACAATGTCTACAAGGATCACGGTTTGTCAGCACGCCACACACGACCGGTGCTTCAAACTCTGCACACACCCCAAGCCCAGAGGGAGACAGCGTTCCACTAGTGCATCCCGAAATACGGACGATCCATGGTAATCAGTAAAGAGATGCCTCCGAGAGTCGAGAGACAACGCTCGTACCTTCTTCACCTCGAATCGCTTCTTCGCGTCGCCCTTGTCGACTGCTTTGCCGGTCGACGTCGCAGGGGGATCAACATCCATCTCAGTGTCAGCCATGCTGTCTATGAGTGCGTCTGAGGTGGTTCTTGAGATTTGTGATGCAAGGAAGACGACGAAGATGGACGAGGAGGTGAAGGCGACCGCATGAGCGCGCCTCTCGCCGTTGAGGTATGTCCGTCACAGAGTGACCGTGACCGAGTACCGCTCAAGTCTGACTTGTCTCCGACACAACCAAGTCCTACATTCTCTGGGTTCTACGCTATCCTCACAGCCAACTACTTCGGCTAGGAGTCTTCGATATCAACGTATTTTCCCGCCTTGTCAAACTAACTGCGATGAACAAGACAAATCAGGAACTCACCCAGGAATTTCACCTTCATTTCAATCCGGCGCACTCTGGTCTGCCGCTCTGCGTATCGGCTGAGCGACCATAATCCTGAAGTACGATCTGGACAGACCTTGCATCTCGGATTTCGCAATCCAGTACAGCGGGCATAGACGTTGTTCAGCAGTTGTCATCGGACTTCGCAAAGTTGAGGAAGGGGTTGACTGATGCAACGGGATTCCTGCCTAGCTATGACCAGAGGCAATGTGAACTCGTGAGTACCATGGCTGGCCATGTGTTCCGCTCCATCTCATCGAACCATCTGCAGCGATTGAAAGATATTGAAACATCTCTTGAGAAGCTTAGAACGGCCGCTGCACCAAAGCCAAAGTTCGCGTTCAAACGGAAAGCGAATCCATCTGCAGCATCGACATCCGCGTCCTCCATGAAACATAGCACTCTACCAGTGAAGCTGGCCGAGAACACATCCGCCTTTACTGGCGTGGTCATCTCAGGACGCAACCACGAGTTCCTCGACCTCTCCGCCCTCCCCGGCTCGGCCACTGCTACGGACCTCAGTATCTCCGATCTGGACCACTGCGTCGTCTACATGCTTCCTGGACCTTCGTTGGACGGCAATGCGCCTGCCCGCAACGTCAAGATTACCGCTCTGCATGTCCGCGATGTGAAGAACAGCGTGCTGATTATGCCTATAGTTGAGGGAAGTGCATTACTACATGACCTGTCGAGATGTACCCTCGCTTTGGGATGCCATCAGGTTCGTTCGTTTCCGCCACTGCCACGTTCGGGGAGATGAACCTGTTGTTCTCAGTATCGTATGCACACCTCGACCCAGACGGACGTATACATCTCAGCGGCGTCAAACCCAATCATCGAGCATTGCGAAGGCATTCGGTTCGCGACGTATCCTCAATTCCTCCAACAAGCTAGTGATGAGTTGTCTGTATGTCGCCCTGAACGTCTTCAATGGTCACGATGTTCGCTAAATCGTAAGGGTATAGGGTAACTTGGCCGTCCAAGACTTCTCCCACATCCGTGCAACCCCGTCTCCCAACTGGTCGCTCCTGCCGGACGATGCGCTACCACCCGAAGGGAGCTGGCCAAAGCCTGGAAATGTCGACGTTAACGCCCTCCTGGCGAAGCTGCTGCCTCCGAGTCCATAGGCTTGTATATTCGCCGTTCACGGCATTCCTACGCGCGATGAGAAGCGATCTTGTACGCTTCGCGTACCCCAGACACGATGAGGCTATATAGTACCGGGCTGTGGAGTCACCGTACTGCAGGAGTGGCTATCTAAGACGGTTCATCTTCGATGCAGTGAAGTCAGCAGATCGCCGTTTATCATCCTTGTTACATGTATCGTGTGGGTTCAACGGCCGGGTGACTACTGCTGCGACTAACCTTGAAAACGGAGCGCCTTGCCATTGCAAGGTTCAGAGGTAGCATCGTTGACACAGCCTCAGTACATATACAGCCTGATGGTCACTCCGTGATGGTAGGTGCACGTGACGCCCGCATGCCGATATAAGCCTGAGGGTAGAACGCAGATGTAGATGTCAAGACATCATTGAGCGCAAGGCGAACATGGGTGTTAAAGCCAGCAAAGCAGCAAAGCAACCGCGCTCCGAAGCGGTTTTCCAAGAAGATATTCTTCGTATCATCCTTGCGGAGGTAAGTCTTCTGTTGCAATTGCCGCCAGTGTCGACGCTAACCCAAGGATAGCTTCCTCGAAAGGACCTCAAGTCTGCATCTCTCGTCGATCGAAATCTCGCAGTGGTCTCTCGCTGTTTCATCTTCCAAGAGGTCGTCTTGAGCATAGAGGACGAGGAGAAATGCAAACGCAAGCTAGAGACCCTGCGCACCTCACCTACCCTCCCTGGCTATGTCAAGAAACTCGTCGTCACAGGCGACCTGCCAGGCTTGCCGTGGTATTCGTATGTTAGAGACTGCTACGACGGACCGGTGAACGTCCAAGTTGCGGCCCTTGAAACACTCCAGGAGGATGTCCTAACCGGGGTGTTCAGGGCTGGCTTGATGGAGGTGAGGTGGGTTTAATATCTGCTTCCTGAACCGTGTACGGTGTGATTGACCGCGCCTCAGATGGAAAGCTGGATTGGACATGCCCGTCGCATTGATCGAAGCCATCCAAATAACGTTCCCGAAGTGCGACTTCGTGCTAGAGCGATACGTCCGCTCCTCTCTCCCTCCTATGCCAAACCTCGTCTCTCTCACCGCGAATGCCCACTGCCACTGTGACCCTCTCGTCCACTTCCAGCCGATCTTGCGTCAATCGCCGCGACTGAGGCACCTGCAGATCCAAGCCTATGTCCGTAGTGGCTGCGTCATGCAGGTCATCAGGAATGAAGATGACGGTGTCAAACCGTTCTTGACTGGCGACTGGGACAAGCCGATCTGCGGTACTGCTGGCCCCTTACTCGAGTCACTCGTACTTCATAACGAGAGGTGGAGTGACAAGGGAGTGGTCAAGTGCATTACAGACATGTCTTGGTCGCGCCTGCGGATGTTGGAGCTTCAGCGCGGCAACGCAGTGCCCCTTCTCCTGGCGTGTATCCCGGCTTCTTCCACGATGCCAGAGCTAGCAGTGTTCAAGTACACTACGTGGGAGGGAAGCCACGGTATGCGCCCCAGCACTGCGCAGCTCCGAGACTTTCTGGCGACCGCGAACGGCCTGCAAACCTTGCATCTTGAAGGTCCGTACCTCTCGGTGGTGAAGACTATCGCAACGAGCCACGGCAACACATTGCAGTCACTCACCTTGCACGATCATGAACGTGCCGACACGCCCCAGCGAACCCCAATGAGCACAGCCGATCTCGTCGAGTTAGGCGAACGGTGTCTCTCGCTCCAGCATCTAGGCATCGATGTGGATGAGGGTTACACACTCCATGCCGGAACGTCTCCCTCGGAGGTTAGCCGTTGGTCCTTATTAAAGGGAAAGCTAATAATAGGAGGCACACAGCCGGGTTCGAATTCCTTGACAGCGATCCTCAATCACGACCGATATTTTCCGGCGCTACGCACTCTTACCCTGTACGCCCTTCTGGGCATTGCTCATGAGGCAGAGCACTTGAGGCGGCGGCAAACGCCTGCTCCCCTCGACGACTTGAAAGCTCGGGTGCCTTCCATCATATTTCCAGACATTGGCGACACATCCAGCACCAAGCCTCAGCAGTCTGCCAAGATACGTACCATCACGGTCCAGGTGGGAGAGGTGGGCAGACAGATAGGCGTGGGGAACCCCGCACGTAAGCCCGTTGTAATGTTTATTCTTTGGTATCTCTGTTCACGCGCTTGCATCATCAGACTGGGTGATTTGGGAACAGGACACCCGTACGGCGGTCACTCTAGAAGTTGCGACCGAAGGGTGCCGTGACGCCATGATCAACGTATCTCAGGACGGTGGTATTTCGTTGTACTCTCAGACGGACGCGCAGCCGACGGCATGGACTGTCACCCGTGGAAATCGGTGGGTAGTCACACAGAGAGCGCCGTAATGGGAGGAGTATCTAGCGTCACTCAGACGATCCTCGAAACGCTAGAATTCTAGGACGTTGTCGATGTATCAGCTCATGATGAGCATGACCGCTCATATGTCACCGCGTGATCATGCCCGGCTGGTATTCCCACTGAAGAGCGAGGCTGGGAGCCCACTCGGTGGCCCCCAATGGTCCAACCTGCAACGATCGCGGCTCTGACGCACGCCTCTGCACTTTCCGCCGGTAACAGTAGTACCGCCATTACAGGTCCGTGCTCAGCTGTTCAATTCATGGCTTTGTTTGCCGTAGTACTAATACTCTATGACCCGTCAGAAGCCCTCAGCCGCAGATGGTAATCAGTTGAGATTAACAATGCAAAGTTATCGAGGTTCAGAGGAGCCTTTGCGCCCACGGATGATCTGAACCCAAGACGGCCTCGCACGGGTAGCGATCCGGCCGAAGAGTACGCACTCTCCTCAAAGTCGATACGACTCATGTCACGGTCGGGCCTGTACGAACACGCAGGGGTCAGACAGTATGACCATCGCCTGCCAGTAGGATATAGGTTGCTTGTATTAGGGATACTGAGAGCCTCCGCCTCTTGAACCTGACGCGCACACATCTTCAGCTACAACACATTGACAAAAATGACGGACAAAGAGTTCATCGAACAGTACCGGCTGCATGTTGAGCCACTCAACGACGACTTTTACCTCGGAGCAGAGGAATCCGTCTTCTTCAAAAGCTGGACAGGAATTCATGACGAAGACAAGCTCAAGCAGCATATTCTTGAAGTCCAACGGGATGCCTACGAGGCAAGTGAGGTTGAACGGTCACTAGGGAGCATATAACTGACGCACCATTCTACAGGCCTAGGCCAAACTTTACACCTGTATTCGCTGGTTCACCTTCGCAGAGTGAGTTGCACTGTTCCACCTCCGTCGAGCCATCGTTGATGATACCCATTCACTGGCACAGACTCCGGGTGTCTAAATTACCCGCCTGTCCCCAGCTCCTAAAGCTAGGAAGAGTGCGCGAAGGGGCCATCCTGCTTGAAATGGGATGCTACTGTCCGTTCTCTCTGCTTGTCTTGCACACTGAAAGCTCATATCACGACCTGAAGTCGGTAACGACGTCCGGAAGGCCGTTGCGGATGGTTATCCTCCCAAGAACTGCATTGTTACAGACATAGAGCTGGGTAAGTAGCGAAGTAACCCGCCGTACATATGGCTTACAGGGGTCTGGTCGTAGCCCTCTGGGATCACGGCTTTCGCTTGTTTCGGGACAATCAGGAGCTGTACGGATACGTCTCCGCTGTCCAGCTCTCGGCCGTGTTGCATCTCTTCAACGAAGAGAAACAGCTGCACCTCGCCCGCGCCCTGGCCGGCTTGCTATCGCCTGCCCCGGGCACGATGATCCTGGGTTGGCACGCCGGCCGGGAGGCGAAGGGCTTCGCATCAAGTACCGAAGTGCGCTGACCGCTCCGCCGTGGACAATTTGTGCCACTGGCAGAGTCGTGGGAGGAACTGTGGGACGGAGCAGTCTTTCCGAAGGGCACTGTACGCGTGGAAGCTGAGTTGGCTGAGCTGGAGGGTGGCCCGCCCAGGCCGGAAGGCGTCGCGATTTTGAAGCTTGTCTGGTCGGTGACGAGGCTGTGATTATCTGACCACTTGGGATCGTGCCTTCAACAGGTCCGAGGTTGTCTTCAACAGACGGTTCACCCAGGCCCTATGCCTCGCACGCATACTCTTACTGCGAATGCGCCTGTACCCATATACACTCATCATCCTGTAGCACTACGGTGCACAATGCAGATGTCTGATAGCTGTGTCTATGAGCTTCCGACCGACATAGTCGGCAGCTGTCCGATCCGCAACCTTGTGCCACCAAACGGTCTGAGCGTCACATTGAATGTCTCGCCCTGGCAAGTGTTCGGGCTTTGCGGCGGCCAATCTGCGTCTCCAGACACCACCGGCCAATCGATCTCGCACGCCAGCGCCGTCATGGACTGTGGCTGGGCGCCGGTGTCCCAGACGTAGTGTGGCAGCTGGTCGACGGTCTCTTCGTGGAACTCGAGGGTGGAGGGATCGATGGCGATGTTCCAGGGAGCAGTCGCGAGCCAGAAGTGGTCATGCGTGTGGTTGTCGTACTAGCATGATACGTCAACTACGGGTTCACGAAGGAAAAGTTGGATCGTACCTGTGCCAAGTCAGATGCCGGTACGTTCGGGAGGCTCTCAATGAAGTCCAGCGGACCAGCAGATCTAGACACCGTCGAGGGCATTCAGCTTTTAGGCTAGCAACGAGGAATTTTTTTTTACCTGAGCGCAGCCGTTTCTGTCTCGTTGTGAGTGATCTCTACGGCGTAGAGCAACGGTCCTCTGTATATCGCGATGCTACTGTTCGTCCGCTCCTCGATTTCGACTTGCATATCAAGATAGAGCTGTACGGTCGTCTTGCCGCTGCCAACGGGCACGCTCTGCAGCGCCGAGTTCGCGTCCGGAGTCAACGAGGAGGCCGAGGCGCCGTTGACGCTGATGCTACTGGAGTTCTGCGCCCAGGCGGGGATGCGGATGTGGAAGGTGAAGGGGGCGGACGCCGTGATATCGTAAGTGAGCGTCGAGCCGAAGGGGTAGAGAGTGTCGACAGTCACTAAACGACCCACATGAATTTCTGCGTTTAGTAGATCACTGGCGAGGAAGCGTACCGCTGGCAGTAGTGCCATCTGCAAGCGTCGTCGAGACAGTCGCAGGCCCAAGGAGTGCGTGAACGAGCGACGTGCCGTTGTCAGCCCGCAGGAAGCTGTTCGCCCAGAACTTGGGCCATCCTTGTGGGTGATTGACCGTGCCTACTCATGGTGATCAGTGGTTTCTCAGAGATGACCGTGTTGATAGCCCGCATACAGCAGGGGTAGTTGGGCTCCATGCCCATAACATTGCTGTAGGACCCATCCGTCGCCCAGGCCATCCCGTCAGTGTGGTCCTTCACCCATATCTGGTTCGTTTGTTGGAGGTATTGGTGTGCCCACCAGTCTGGCGTGCTCTGTTGTAGAACGTCAAGTCAACCGACATGGGCCATGAGGGAGAGGGGACATACTTGAGCTGGAATGGAGTTGTACGCAATACGCTCAGCGAGGTCCGCCCACTCGGGATTGCCAAGGATGGCGTAAATCGTTTCAAGCGAGAACGTCGTCTCCACGCTTGTGCAGTACTCTGATCTATTCGAAGATCAGCCTCCAGAAACATGCAATAGATGCGCATATAACTACCCTCTGGAAGGGTTGAGACCGGCGAGATGCTCGTCGGTGTTGAAGATCCCTTGTGGACGCCCGTGGTACTTCCACAGCATGTCAATCCGGGCGTAGGTACTATCGACGTCGCTCTGGTCCCCCGTCATGCGCCAGGCCAAGGCTTCTGATTTCAGCGCTGTGCGATCATCAGCGTGTCTGCTCCGTATGCAAGGTATGGTCGAGGCTCACATTCGCCGACGTTGACGCCATGGCTAGAGCACGCTCAGATGAGTATAACGTGGCCGATACGGATCAGACTCACTTGTGCATCCCCGCTTCACTTGCAGGCACAGCCTCTCGCGGGAAGGTGCCGTTGTCGACGTAGAAGTCATCCTTCCACGAGAAGCCCTGCGCGCGGGCAGCTTGCATGAGTGAGATGAGCTGCTCTTCCTGTCCACGAGGGTCATTGTCGTATAGCCACTGCAGGACATAGATGAACTGCCAGGGTGCTTCAGTTGCGGAGGAGCCTCGGCTAGTAGGTTCAAATTGGGACGCACCTCCTCCCAGCGAACTTGCTGGTAGCCGTATTGCTCTCCAAGGTCCGGCGACCCTAGATCGCCAGCCGCAAACCGTTCTGCCGCATAGCCCGCGAAGTTATGGAGGACGTCGTTGATGGCAGGTGCCTGGGTCGGGTCTGCCTCGGCGTGTTGCTACACTCGTCACAAGAAGCATCAGCGGAGTGGGGACAAACAAGCTATTCGACGCACGATGAGTCCGAGCATGATCATGTATCGTGGCCAGAGAAGGATAGGGAGCGACGTGTCGAATGGTCCGGGACCGAAGTTGCCGGACGAGTCCTGCGAGTTGAGAACGTAGTTCAGGAACGTTTGGGTGTAGTTGAGGAGCGTCTCGTTCTGGACTTGGTGGGCGAGCGCAACCCAGCCGTTACTGAGGGTGCGAGCAAATCCGTCATGCGGCGTCACTCCACATGCATGTATGCATACTTACTACCAGTACGGCGCCGCTTCTTGCATTTCACTGTACTCTAGCATCCCGCCGAACCAGACAGAGTCACGAACACTGTCAGATAAGCAAGTGTTGATGCACTGACGGGCTCGGAATGTATGCGCGTCACTTACTAGCTGAACCAGACTGGCTGCTGAGAAGCGAGGCCATTTGCCTGCACTTGAGCCATGTCCAGTGCCCATCCGTAAGGCTTCACCGCACCGGTAGGGAGGCGAGTGTATAGTGGGTCCAGCACTACATCAAGATTAATAAAGTCCACCGAGTGCCGAGATATAGCCTCTGACTTACGAGTCGAGTTGTCTGGTGCAGCTGCATGCACACTGGTAGGAAGGCTTGAGTTGAGTAGAATGAGTGGAGTAAGCCAGGCTAGAAGGCGCTGCCTAGTGACGTCTGGTAGGAAGCGCATGTTCAGTGAACCGAGACTTGAAGAGAGGATGCTGAGCTCTAGAAGGTATCGGATCCCCAGCCGTTCGTTTTATATGTCTCCAACTATCCCTTTGATCTCAACTATCTTCAAGGCTGCAGATGGCCGCCATGTGGTCAGCTGCTGTGCAGAGAAGCAGCAGAGTCCACGGGCCGTCCTAGAAGATATGGTGATGACGGTGAGGGATCGATCCGGGTGCTGAGGGTCATGAGAGGGGTCATGGAGCCCACTCTTATAAGATTAACCTCTGAAGAAGCCTTCGAGACGAGGAAGACGTATGGGTGTTCACATCGACGGTTCCACGGGGATATCAACTGACTACTAGTGCCGTGATGCATAGCATGCGTATGCATTGTTTATCGCGGACGTGCCTCCAGACGGAACTAACTACGCCCAAACCCCCTCATTCCTCCCTGCGTTGGTGGGTCTCTAGCCATACGCGCCGTCTTCGCCGAAACGGATCTTCGTGACCAGATGGAAAGCCGGAGGCTCTTCAACTTCGATTGTATATTGTCGTGGTACGTATTTGGAAGCAGCGCCTTCAAGAGCCCGTCAAGGCATAGACAGAGGTGAGAGTGGAGAGCAAGTGGAGAGCGTCGATTGAATGCAGACGGCGAGGAGGAGGTTCGGGTGATGTCGCCCAAGCGCCCAAGCGCTCGACGTAATAGAGCACATCGGGCGGGTCACATCGGCCCGGATCTCTCTACCGGGCCATCCAGCGCGGTGCTCAACGATACTTACTTACTGTCAACGTTGTCTACGACTACGATCTACTACGATGGGCTTCACACCTCGGCCTCAAAGCCTCGTCTCTCCATTTTGTCGCATACACAAGCCTATGAAGGCAGATTATGACTACCCTCTCTGTCCATATCTTGAGGTGTCTCTGGTGAGCCTTTCTGCGGCAGACCTCATAGTGTATGTATCGTGTTGCACGACTTTTCAACAATGCAGACACGTCATATTTCCGTGCGAGGGTTAACATTGAAAGCTGACTTCGGTAAGTTAGATGATAAATGTCCCTTCGGCTAACATCTGCTGCTCCGTGAGCAGACTGGCGTGTCAGCCTCAGTGGGCGGGTTTGAGATCCCCTGGCCAGGTCATAAGTAGTGGTGCGTGCATCCTTGCTTTCTCTGCCATCGTCTCGACTCTCCTTTATTGGTTTTGGTAGACGATCTGTCCATCTCTCTATCTGTCGCTCTCCTTGCTGTCTCGTCCACAATGAGCTTCTACACGTATCCAATCTTTCGTCCTACTCTCATTGACCATGCAACGACCGAAGGTCCTTCCGACTCAGCTTCAATACTCAGTCTCAGTCTTTCCGATATTATCGATATCCCGGATGAAGAGACGGAACTAGCACAAGCACAGACCGCCCCCGCACCAAGCCCAGGCGCACCACACACTCCGACCCGTGCCAATGCGATGTCACTGGGTTTTATCCTCTCCGAGCAGATGTGTAACGGGCCCTTCTATGACACCACAAACCCTACCACGTTCTCTCCAGACACACCATCTCGGCCAATCTCAGTTCAAGCAAGGTATTCCAACCTACAGGGAGAAGACGGGGAAACTCGGATCCTTGGCTGGGCACCGCTAGACCCTGACCACTACACTTCCGTCGACATTCTAGAGCTCCCGGTTGTACTGCTTACAGCTACGCCGAGTTACGTGTTGTCGGCGGAACAAGAGGAAGCGACGATAACTCCCGGGTTGTCCCATACAGAAGGCATGCCTAGGCTGCCTTCGACCCAAAGCAATCTAGTTTCTCCGACAAACGGCACGCGTACTCGGGTGTCAACTACACTTGGGAAGCCTATTGCCATGCCGTTCCCGGTCTCCCATCTGCCCTCCTCGCATTCCATGCACACACTCGCGTCCCTCTCTAGTGTTCGCCGTGGCTTAGACTTTTCCGCCGCACCCCGCCCTGTACTTGCTCCTGCGGCGACCCGCAGCCTGGTACACTCTACGCAACCGTCCTGTGCTCCCCGCCCCGCCCTGCCGCAGCGCAGCGCGTCCGGCCCATCGCCTAGGATCCCACCAGCGCCCCGAGGAGGAGTCCCGCCGGCACTCGCACGAAGCATCACCAATATCCGTGTCGCGCGTGAGCGGGCGTTGCAGTCGCACACCACGCGTCCGCGGAAGGAAGTAGCTCGGGGAAGTGACGCCTCTGGATCCGGCGATGACGCACCAGCACCAAGCGTACTAGGCAGGTGGGTAACGGAGACGTGAAGATATTGTCTATGAATCTGTGGAGTAATGGTGGCCGAAAGCGACTCGGTGTATTGCTGTCTGTTTCTATGTGATCGCCTTCTGCAACTATATCCTCGCGACCAAACCTTATCGATGTGTCGCTTGACTTTGCAAACTCATTAATTCGACCTGACCGAGGACTGTCGCGCGGGGCGATATGCTTAGGTGCTCTCCTCCGCATTCATATTGACGACACAAAGTATAGGCAAAAGGGGGTACACCCTGATTCATTAGATCACTCGACATACGGTTACATACGATCCCATATACTACGTCTAGATAGTTGAGACATGACTGCGGACTGCGTCTGTTTCATGTAACTAACAATATGTTGTCCATTGCGATGTGAGAAATAGATGTCTACGAGATTACGAGGGATATTCTTGTTGTCTACGGAGAATGCGGCTCTTAGTGTCTACGAAGAATGTGGTTCTTCACCCAGCCAATGACGCTCCCAGACTTGAAGCGGAACAACCACGAGAAGATATAGATGCAGGCAACCTGTAACAAGCCATCGTCAGCGCCCCACACTCGCATACACGACGAGAAACATAACTCACGTTGAACAAGATGTACGCGCAGAAGATGCCGAAGTCGCGCCAGTGGTGCGAGTAGTAGATATTGAAGCTCTGCTCGAGGAACGCATCCGTCGTGCGGTACGCACAGTAGTGGCACGAGCTCGTATCGTTCTCGTTCGTGAGGTAGCCGCCAGAAGCCTTGATGAAGGCGCCCATGTACTCGCCGCACGTCTGTCCTGAGGGGGGCTCGATCGTGGCGAGTTCCTTCGCGGCACAGGTGATCTCGCTGTGACCAATGGCCTGTCCGAGCATCGCCTCGATGAGGTAGGTGAACGGCGACAGGCGGTACATCCATCGCCACCAGCCGAGTTCACGGAAGGGCTGCAGGACACCGTTGCTATCGGGTGCGTGAGCACAGGTGACAGGAAAGCCGGAAACGAAGACACTTACAACGACAGCACGAACGAGAACAAGAAACTGAAGACGAGCGCCGCGATCTCGGCGCTCGGGCACATTGCTGCAACAGCCTGACCGATGGTGATATAGTAGAGCGGGAAGGCGATGCCAAGCATGAGATACGTGAAGCCGCCACGGTCGCTAGGGAATCCAACCGTCCAGTACCAGCAGAGGAAGTACAGCGTCGAACCGAGGATATTCCACGGGATTTCGACGAGGATCTGCGAGGTGAGGAAGGCAGTCCAGCTGTACATACTGCTGTGGCGCTCGCGGATCTCGTAGAGGCTGCGTGAGTCGAGGAACGGCACCTGCAGCTGGTTAGAGAGCGGGACGGAAAGAATGGTCGACATGAAGATGGCGAAGAGCTTGTTCTGCGTGCCCTGAATGGAATCCTTCGCCTTGAAGAAGGTGAACCCGATAAGGAGACCCGCGGCAATGTTCACGCCAATCTTTGCCATGATGTACGACGGGTCGCGCCAGCGGAACTGGAAGTCCCGGTAAAGCAGCGTGCTCAGTTGGTATCCCCACCTCGTCGGGTATGCGCCAGTGATGGCAGCCTGTACGGGAGGACGAGTGCGACCCTCGGCGTTGACTTGCTCGAGCTCCTTGTTGACGGTCTGCGCGTCCTGGGAGTTTTTCCATTCCTCGTACCATTCAATGTCCGTCGTCGCAGTTGCACCAGCTCCAATAACGTCCAAAATGTACTCGGCCCTAGTCGGAGTTGTGACTATGCTGCCAAACCGAAAAGACAAAAACACTTACGGGTTCTCGGTCTCGCCGCACGCACGACCGCCGTGAGTCTCGAAGTAGTTGATCAGAGTCGTGGACTTGTGGCCGAGGTCACCGAAGTAGACAGTCTGTCCGCCCTTGCGCAGAAGGAGGAGGCGGTCGAACACCTCAAAGAGCTCGGCGGAAGGTTGATGGATGCTGAAAGAGGAATGTCATCTATAAGCGGGCGCCCACAACTTGCACTCGACCACGTACGTGCAGACGATCGACTGGCCAGCATCCGCAAGACTCCGAAGGAAACACACGATGGCCCAAGCACTCTGCGAGTCAAGACCAGACGTAGGTTCGTCCAAGAAAATCAAAGACGGCTTTGCTACGAGCTCGACGCCAATGGTCGTCCGCTTGCGGTGTTCGACGCCGAGAGAGCCGACGATGGCGTCCGCGTAATCCTCAAGACCACACATCTCCAAGCACTTGTCGACCCATGCCTCCTTCTCCTCGATTGAGACTGAAGCGGGCTGGCGAAGTTTGGCAGAAAATAGGAGCGCCTCGCGGACCGTTGCGGTGGGAAGGTGAGTGTCCATCTGCTGCACGTAACCACTACATGTGCGCGATTAGAAGCCGCGCAGGACGGTGAAATCGCAGTAGCCACTTACGTTTGCGATCGGAAGTCGACGGGAAGGGCCTGACCGTTCATGAGACGCTGCCCAGTGACGACTCCGCCGCTCGTACGCTCAGAGAGCACGTTGAGAAGAGTTGTCTTGCCAGCGCCCGACTCGCCCATCAAGGCAGTCAGCTTGCCAGGCGCGACGTAGCCCGAGACGTTGTCCAAGAGCTTGCGCTGTCCACCGTGAACAGGCACGACGTACGTCAGGTTTTCGAACGAGAAGGTGTTTCGTTCCACGGGTGCCTTCTCCACTGTCTTGCCGGTCTCCGTGGCCACGCCTTCAGCCGCTTGGCGCGTCGAAGCACCGTCGCTGCTCGACATACCGACCTTCTCCTCGTCCGCGACGTCCTTCGGCTGGCCAATCTTCACCTGGGAGCCGCGCTTGAACAAGGTGACCGACGAGTCTCCGGCAACGCTCAGGTTGTACTCGGAGAGCCAAAGCAATATCGAGATGAAGCCTATAGCGAACACACAGATAATGCCGAAATTGCGCCAGAGATGACTGTACTCGTAGCCGAACGAGCCTACGACGTAGCTCATGCCGTTGACGAATGCCTGGCCGGGAACGGAGCCAACCGTGGTGCAGACCTGGTTCGCGATGGTGACGTTCTCGTACCCAGGACCCGACGGGACGATCTGCACGCACGCCGCTTCGAGACCGTGGAACTCGTTCACAATGAGCGCCTCGAAGCCGTATTTGAGTGGCTGTGGAGAGCAGCCCGTCAACTCAAGATATGTGGTATAGGAGAAAGTGCGCTTACGTTGATATAGGTAATCCAGCGCAAGGCACCAATCATGGACGGCTGAGGGATCGAGTATCCAGCGTAGATCGTAAGGACCAAAACGGAAACACCAGCAACGGCCTGGGCGGGCGCCGCACTACTGAAGAGCGCGGCAAGGGCACGGAACCAAGCCTTCATTGTGACGGTCATGGTGATCACAAACAGCAAGAGGGTGCTATGCGAAGGGAGTCAGATCATCCGAATGCGAGCGATAGGTCGAAGAAGGACTCACAAGTATTTGCCTGCGGTCTCTTGCAAGCCGACCAAGAAATATACGATGATTGTGAAAAGAATGAGCGTAAAGGCCGTAATCGGTATGTCCACGAGTGTCAGCGCGAGCGATTCGACGAAAGGATGGTACATCGCCGCCCTGGAGTGTCGCTGGACGATTGGCCGTTGGACGAAAAGTGCCGGTATTTCAGCCATGGACGACAGCGCCGCGAACAAAAGGGCACTGAAATATGCACATCAAAATGCTTGCTACGCTGCCACCGGAAAACGCGGCACTCACAAGAAGATGACACCGCCCTTGGAGAAAAATGTCGCGGTGTTGTTGTCCAGCCGCAAGAAAATCGTGCCGACGATAATACCCTGGAAGATGTAACTCAAGGCCTGAATGACCTGGGTCGCCATCGCGCCCTGGATGATCTGCCACCGACGAAGCATCAAGGCCCGCGCCTGCATCGCGATCGAAATGATGTACGGGCTCTTCTTCGGCACCGTCTTCGCGTGCTCCGCCGAGTGACTAAGGCGATACATCTGCTTCTTCTCCTGCATCCCACTGGCCTGCTCGCGGTACTGCAGCATGTCCTGGCGGTTCAGACGGCCTAGCTCGCTGTTCTTGAAGTATGCCGCGAATTCGACTGCGGTGCGCGGCGGAGGAGGCCCGTGATGATCTGCGCGGAGGATGCGCCCGTTCGGGTCCGTAACCGCGACAAGGAAGTCAGCCGTCGTCTGACGGTTCGCCGGCTCGTACCCCATGTCGATGAAGTACTGCCGTGCACGGCTGGCCGGCCCAAAGTACGCCATCTTGCCCTCGTGGATGACACAGACCTTGTCGAATAGTTCGTAGAGCTGTTCGCCGGCCTGGTAGATCGAAACGATGGTGGAGACGCGACCGATGTCTGTTGCGAGCCGCAGGGCACGCACGAACTCGAGCGCAGTCGAGGCATCGAGTCCACGGGTGGAGCTGCATGGAGAGTCAGCTGGGCCGGTGTGAAAGCGAGAGTGGCACTCACTTGTCCCAAGACGTGAGGAGACTCCGGGCAGCGAGCACCTCGCTGATCGAGACACGCTTCTTCTCGCCTCCACTGACGCCACGCACGCTGGCATCACCAACGAGCGTATCCTTGACGTGCCGAAGACCGAAGATGGTGGTGAGCGTCTCGATTATCTGGTTCCGGTGCTCCTCGCGCGACTCCCCCAACCGCGCCTGCGGAGTGCGCGTCTTCGCGGCGAAATCGAGCGTCTGGCGTACGGTGAGCGTCGGGAAATGGACGTCGTCCTCGGGGCTGTACTGGATATCGCCGCGGTAATGCTTCTCAATTTCTTCCGGCGTGAAGTCGTCGTACCATACGTCGCCGAGGACCTGATGATAGTCGTGCCGCTGGTTGGCGAGCGCCTTGAGCAATGTCGAACAGCCAGCGCCAGGGCGCCCGAGGACCACTACCATCATTCAACAGTGAGTACGTTTCACCTGTAGTGCGATTGATGAGCAACTCACACAACATCTCTCCTGGTTTCACGCAGCCCTCGAACCCAATCAGGATGTCCTTGACCGGAGGATGCCGCATGAGCTTAATCGCATCGAAAATGTGGAAGGGGTTCAAGGTTGAGCCGACCGTGGGCTGATAGTTGGCCGACGCCCCAAGGCCGACTACTCGGAGGTCATCAAAGACGACACCAAGTTCACGCCGCTTGATATCAGATTCGTCCAACCTGAAGAGAGTTGGGTTGAGAAAGTTCGACAAAAGCAGGGGAGTGAGTGGTACGTACCGTCTGACCTTCTGCTGCAACGCTTTCTCGAAATCGAATGGGCCATCCCCTGGAGCGAGCGTGTGGTCGGAGTCGCTGGAAGAATGGTGCGACGCACCAGTGGGCACAAGGTGGGTCGAAGGGGCTCTCTTCTCAGAGATGCGCGACATTGTCCTCCTGAGCTCGTCTACGCCGGAGGGGTCAAAGTGCCCCAGAGAGACATGTCTTTGTCTGGCGCTCTCGTCGGCCTCACGAGGGGAGAGGGGTACATGATCATGTGAGCCGTCATGAGAGTCGACGTAGTGAACAGCGGCGGAGGTGCCGAGGGGTACCTCGGGGAGGTGCTCAGCGTTGTGAACATCGTGGAGCTGGGCGGGATCCATGGTGGACCCGGAATGAGACTACAGAGGATGAGTAGAGTATGGTTGGGTCAATCAAGAATGCAACCGAACTAACGTTATATATGTGTCCATGGCGGATAACGCCAATGCGGATGACACCAGCGTGTGATTTTATCAGATCGCATCGCCACCACAGTCAGAGTTCCAAGGCAAGAAGACCGTCTTAGCGAATCAGAGCCTCTGTCTGGTCGAGCCACAAATCTCGGAGCAGTCAGGCCCGAGCGCCCGGGAGCCTTCTCCGCTCTCGTAAGTCTTGCTGACCGCCGTGCTCCGATGCTCCATATCAAGTATTCACGCTCTCTTCGCATTTCTGCCTACATATCTCTGTCAAGTCTTCGCCAGAAATCCCTGTTATGGCACTGTCTTTGATCAATCGGGGAGCGTACTTCGGCGACTCGAATCATATTCTCAGTGCGGGACCTACAGCCGCAAATAATCCCTGCTGACCTGACCCCATGACCAGTACCAGTAAATGCCCCGATCTGCTCCTTCATCTCAACTTGATCTCATGTCGAGGCCTTACAAACTATGCGGTGAACAGAAAGACCTTGGAAAGACCCAGTCAGCGGTGGTTATCATAACGGGTGCGTCTGCCTAAACGGCGGCCCGTGCATGTGGTGTCACAATCGAAGCGCTGACGCCGCCCGGGACTTTTTCCACAAGCGGAATCCATCTCTCCCGCTGCGGTCCTGCTGCGTCGCCCTGGATGCCGCCATTGGCCGGGCTAGCCCCTTACCGCCGCGTCACCCCCCGGCAAGCGATGTCGTTGCAGTATTTGACGCATGTCTCCCATAGAGTTCCGCTAGAAGTCCGCCATATTACAATAACGACCGTTATGAGACACGTATGATACCGTATCTACACCCTGTGCCGGAGCGCCCGCCCGATAGGCTTATGTACTCACTTCGCGACGTTCAGCGATTGGCATGCCGCATCTCGTGTGGCCACTTTGTTCTGAGATTGAAGTTCGTTACAAGTCCCATTCAAAGTCACCGTATGACCTTACCGCGAGCTCAAAAGCGTCGACGACTGCACGATTGTGACGGCGTCTATGATAGCCTCCGTGAGCGTAGTCGCGCACGAGCTCAGCGGAAGCGCGAGCAGTGCATGCGCGGTAAGTGCGCGGTATCCGCACATGCGGAGGCCCAGTGGCACCAGGTAGCTCCCTTGTTCGATCAGTGCAGTGCAGTGCCCACCGAACCGTTGTGGCACCGTCCACGCACGCCCTACGCATGGGCTTGTGCCGCAGCGCGGATCCTGCATCTTCTCCTCATGCGGCGGCAGCGGCGCGCCGTAGTGCGAGGTATGGCTTCCCAGAAGGAATATGTAAGGTGTCGCGCCGCCGGTGCCGGATCGCGCCACTCAGTCAACGAACTGTTGGCTGTTGCACGCGTGGGCCAATCTGAACGCTGGGTTAAAAGCTTTGCTCGGAGGCAAGCCCCCGCCTCGTAAGGCAGAGTGCGCGAGACTATCCCCCCGGCCCCCACCCCGGATCTGCGGCGAGCCTCGTGGGTACCTACCGTATCCGTCTTACGAGAGCCTTGAATACCCCATGCCTACCACATACCCTCTGTTTAGGACCGTTTCAAGCCCAGCTGCCGCGGACCTCGACCCTACCGTGCTCTCTATGCACGGGCCAGTGCCAGGCGTCAGACACCTGCTTGCGACTCATCTTGCTCGGTCGTGGATGGGAGCCGGCCTCTCAGCCACCTGGGACAATTGTTTTCGATCGTTATTGACCGATAATTCCTATGTACTGCTAGTATCTATACATCGCAAAGTTCCCGGGAATCTAGCGAGCACTTGTGACGCTGATAAGATAACAGCCATACGACAATCGAGCATAAGCGCCTAATAAGCGCCTTGCAAGACCTTGCAATCGGTCGCGCTGTTCTTACGAGCTGCTCATAAGGGCTCACAAGCACAAGTGAGACTTGTGAGCTCCGGATCAGCACCAGAAAATTGGCCTGGTCCGTGCGCAAACTTAGTCAGCAGGCGGGCGCCTTTGGTCGACACCTCGGTCGACACGCAACCGTTGCTTGCGCGGTCTCGCTTTCTCCAGGCTTCGTCTCCCCCGCCGTCTTCGACACTCCCCGGCTTCAAGCTAGCCTCCACGGCGGCGTTCCTGGTCACTCTGATCAAATGGTGCCCCATCGACAGCTTCAGGTGCGCCCTGAACTTGCAGAATCACGGTACGCTGTGCTCACCCTGTCTCGCAAGTCGTCACCTCTCCGAACACAGCCCACTTTTGTGTCGATTCCGTGTGGCCGACTATGCTTGTGTAGTCACCTCCTGCGTAGTCTCCCGTAGGCAGACTCTAAACACAACCTTTTTGAGGGGGGGATGGGCGGTTTACCTCCTGCGTGTTGGAGCCTCGAGTGTTCACGTGAGCCCGACGATGTCGTCTGACTCACTTCTACATCTCCTGAGGCACCAACATCGCATACACGGGTCGTCTACCATATAGCCCTCGAGCTCGCGCAGCGTCCACCGCGGAGCTTACGTTTTTGCCTGGGCGATCACCGTGTTTTTGACTTACTTTCCGTCCCAACATGTCCTTTGCGCCGGGGGTCCCGCATGTTCTGCGAGACGAGACAGACATCACGTCCTTCGCCCCAGACCAGTCCACCTAGCCTCACGTTGAGACAAACCACCCACAAGCCCCTCATTGTCTCAATTGACAAAACATCTGTTGGCTGGGTGTCACCGTGTGTGAGTACCATGCAGGTACTTGGAGCAGCGTGGCGTAAGAGCGACGATGAGTGTTTCTCATCGACGTGCTTGTGCTATGAGGCTCTCAGTGCTTGCAACCTACTATGTCTCCATACTCGTCCGCATATGCGGTCACCCCCGCCCGACGTGTCATCAGTACCCGCGCAAATACTAGGGTAAATGGGCTGCACGGCTAGATAAGTGTGTGCCTTGGCGTGACCTTGATGTAGTCTAGCGAGTATGTGCTCGCCGACCTCGCTCACGTCCTCGATGCTCTCTTCCTAACTCAAGTTCCCCTCGATATGGTGGCCGTGGCATTCAAAGGTGAGTGGACAACATTGATATGCTAAGATGTGTAGCTTGGGTAGATCGACTCGCGCAAGCAGATAGGCGGACCCGTCATACAACGTACTCAAGCAAAACAAGTTCTAGATACCAGGAGTGCGGTTTGCAGTTGTTCGCCGCTGCCTCGACTGCTCGCTGATGGGAGCCCGTTGGCGTACGGCGGTGCACGTCTTCTCGCGGTAGGCACTATGCCGGACGTCTTTGTCTACGTATGGCAGTCCGTCACCGTACACCCGTGCACATGTGCAGCTAGCCGTCTGCAGGTAAGTGAACGACGTGACCATGTCGATGTGGGCTCTACCTGTATTCGTACTACATTACTCGTTATGTGTTGGTCTCATGGCACTTTTTGTTTGTATACTCCTGAAATGTCTTCAATGAAATGCGGATCACTTATCATGCCTGTGTGTGGTGGTCATTGAATGTCGAGCAACAGTGGATACGGAAATTGTGTGTTCCCCTCAGTCGTTATAAGCTATGATGAGCATTATGATCTTCACCAACCCCCATAATCAGTGACTTTATCACAGCAGATGCCATGGATCTTATTGTTGGTACTAATTACCAAGTGATTGCCAGTGCCGCATAATCGCTGAGCGGATACGAGATGCACTTGCAGCCCTTGCGAACAAATTATACCACTTACAAGCGCTTGTAAGCGTCTGATAAGATTTCCGGAAAGTTTGCGATGTAGACAGGGGGAGCCAGAGCCTAGGACGAGACGGTCAGTTTCCACCCATCATTCCTTGTACTCGCCAGCCTGGCTCCTGCTCTGTGCACGTGCGTCACAACGCATCCGGGAACGATGTCGAAGTGATGTGAAGGGGCTGGCGACTTTCTCCTTACAGACCTTCCCCAATATCGCTCGCCATCATGTCGGTGCGGGTCGGGTTCTGAGCGAACAACGGTATGAGATTGACATAGCATGCCCATGCCGTTACAAGCAGGTCGCCCAATAGAGCATAATCGGCTGGACGCTGAAATGCCAGTGCTTTCACTGGAGGGGGCCTATTGCTGGAATGATCTCCCACAGGATCTGGCCCGGGGCGAAGACCCGGAAGTTTGGCGAGTTCAATGTTTGATTGTACAAGTTCAATCGTCGCTCGCACGGGACACGTGTAAGCCGGTTGCCACTACATTACATGCATTTAGTATCCCCTGCACCGCAGCTGCAGCGACACCTGCGAAGAGCCGCGATCTTCGCAGCGATACCTGCTCCCCCGCTGGGGAGCAGCGAGACTGGGGTCACGTGGTGTACCTGGCGGGCACTTGAGACAACGAGACATAGGGGATCGCTTCCTCGTCTCTCTCCTTCGCTCGCCAGGTAAGCTCAGCCAGCATTCCTCACGATGCCCTTTGTTCCTGATCTCTCTCCTTCGCTCGCCAGCCGGTAGAGATTGTTTTCGTCTACATAAACTCCCTACGGTCACATCTAAGTCTCATTTGATTGTTTTCGACATCTACCCCTATGTCTGATGGCAATGAGCCCACCGAGTCGCAAACGCAGGCATCCGGAGCTCCTCGAACGACTGCAGATGACATCGGACGAACGTGCACAGGTTTTGTTGACCGATATCGCCAGGGAAGCATCTCCCGAACTCGTGCTGTCGCCGAAATCAGCCGCGCGCTCGTCGAAGCAGCTGCGGAGCCGGAAGACGAAAGCTTACCAGCCTCCGATGACGCTTTACAATCGTATCTTCGGATGCTCGCCGACATTGACTCCGAGCGAGCGAGGGGACAGTCCCCCAGACGCGAAGAAGAGGAGGAGCATGTTGAGCAAACAGAGATCCGAGCCCGCGATGAGCCAGTTGAACAACGGGAAAGAGCGCCGACCACTAGCGGCGCGAATCGAGCAAGCCCCGGTGCTGACGACGGAGTCGACCGCGAGAGAGCAGATCCCGCGAGATACGCCTGGGCCGGAACGGGAGTCGTTCGAGCAGGTCTCCTCAGCGCCAACCTCCGAGCAACCGTTGAGCTCCTTCGTCAATACGGGATTAATATCAAACAAGCCAAGCGAGACTTGTTACTCACTGTTGGAGCACCCGAATTCCCCTCGTCCGAGTGGGACAACGTCTTACGCGGTTTCGCTATCGACCTCGACCGCGTCCTCGAGGGCATGTACTCCACCTCTCATGACGAGGTTGAGGTCACCGAGCTTGGACCATTCAAGGTCTCTGCACCGCGCCAGCAGCCTGTCAAGAAGGTCGAGGACGCCGGACAGTGGCTGTTCACCTGGAATCGGACAGTCATCGCTACCGCGTTCGCTTTCCCACACCGGCTTACGGAGCTCACGGAGTACGGAGACCACATCCTTGGACTATTCCGTGTTCTCGCTCCCCAGTTCCACCCTCGACTTCTTGCGTACGATAGAGCTGTCCGAAAGCGTGTCGGACTCCGGCGAGACATTGAACTCACCGACTATTCCGCTTTCAACGACCTCAAAATGCTCCACATTGACTCGTGCGGCGCCAGTGCCCAAGGAGACGAAGGTCGTCCCGGAGGAGGTCGAGTTAAGTCGCTTGCGAGAAGTCGCCCTCGCCACGCAGAAGAAGTCGAAGCCTGTCTCCGTTGGAACAGGGGGAGATGTTTCCAGTCGTCTGCAACCTGCCGGTACAAACATATCTGCTCGAGATGCGGAAGCGGAGCGCACACTGGCGCTGAGTGCAGCGCAAAGCAGGCTTAGAGACGACCTGACTCGTGTACGGAGACGCCCTCGTTTCATGCGTCAAATGATCTGGTCCAACGATGGTAGTGTTCCTGTTAATGCCGACTCTTCAGTTGAACGTGCACCAGTCCCGGACGTACCAAGTATTGTCCGAAAGAACCCCGTCGTCTCCCAAACCATCGCGTCATATCCCGACCTTTTTCACATCACCACACCTATCCGAGTCCATCAGGAAAAACCCTTTTGTCTTGGCAAGCCTTGTATGCCCTTGACTCTTCCCATCCAAGCCTTCTTGCCCTTGGCTAAGTAATATATGACACCCAAGTGTCTCAAGCACACACCCCATTCTGATACCATTCCCTTGCCTGATTTCCTTTTCCCTTGACAAGGCCACCAGGTACTGACTGTCCCTTTATTTGACATAGAATCTCTTGCTATGCTTGTATACCAGTCTGCTAAGCATTCTCTCAGTTATGTCAAGGCTTTTGCAATCAATGTATATTCAAAGCCGCTACTACTATGTACTACTAATGCAATGCCAGTGTGATCACCACAGAGTCTGGTAAGAGTACTTTGTTGCCCAATTGTTAAGTAGGAACCTACTTGCTTTATCCAATATGTTGTGTGAGTCCCAGTCTACAGGTACAGTACTAGAAGAGTGTCCGTCAGGGCTCGGTCGCGTCAGGAATCGGGGAATGAGTTGGCATGACTGCCGTATAGTAGCTAACGGTAGCACCTCACCGGCAGGGTTGCCATCAGCACGTAGGGGCATCTTACGGACGTCGTACATCATGTGGATGGGGTCAGCAGAAGCGGGTAGCCTTGCAAACCACTCAACATATGCGAGGGGACCGTGTTCTGCCCACTCGTCTGGCGCTGGCATGGTGATGTTTGACCCATATTCTGCGATCTTGTCC
>MPVS01000181.1:0-16910 GCA_001931775.1 Fomitopsis pinicola
GTAGGTCCCGCTCGACGTCACGGCCTTCATCTCGGCGTAGTTTGTGGTGTAGAAGTGGTCCGTGAGGGTGGCGCTGTAGGCTCGGAAGAAGGGCACGGCAGACGCGGTGTCTAGATTTACCTACAACGGCGTCATTTTCTTCAGTGACACGAGCTTGCGCGTGCGAGAGCAGATGCTTACCTGGATTTCTACAGGAGGAGAGGCAGACTTGAGCTGCGGCGGCATGGCTGCGGGTGATTTCCCACCAAGAGTTGTCATCTCTACCGCAATGACAGTGCCGGAGAGGTGCTGATTGTCTGCTAGGTGCAGTCCCGGCCGCGTCGATAGGAGCTATGTGTGAGCGTTCAATGAGGGGAACACGGAGTACTTATATCATTTCAGGGTCGTCTGATCACAATGCTTCCTTGTACAAGAAATCGACGCACACTTCGGGCGCTGGGCGCTGCCAGTGAGCGGTCCGAGTCTGTGTGGCATCCAATACAATCGAGAGTCTCGAACCATGCCCGGTTCCATACACAGGGCTCCGGTGAGTTCACACTGCGGTGTAGTCAAAATGGCAGCATACATCCGTTGTGTCAGAAGTCGCAGTCTCGACGATCAAAGCCAAACTCTGCTGGGGACTAGCCCATGACTAGCTAGTCGCAGCGGATCCAAAACGGTCGCCATTCAAGTTGGTGGATCACTGATAATACCCTAGTGATAGCTCGCGGAACTTGAACATGCCTGACGCCGCGGGCGCGATTGAAAGAATCGTGATGACGCCGGGAGAATGGACCCAAATCCAAGAAGACAGCCGGAGACCACAACTTGCGGTCGAACGATCGCTTTCCAGGCCGGTCTTCTCTTCTTCGTTGGTTTGAAGCTGTGAAGCAGTGCTACACCAGAGGCGATCGCCTCGGCAGTCGTTCTTTGAGTATCAGTATGTTCTATTTAGTAATCAGTCTGTCTCATGAGCTGTGCTTGCGCACCGTGCACATCTGCCGCTAGTTTTCGACCTTGTTGGCCACTGCAAACTGCTGGTCATCATATACCTTGGCGCCACACTGGCATGATGGCATGTCTAGCTTTGAAAGGTTGACAATAGGCCGTGTCACGACCGCACTCACCGCAATAGGAAGACGGGAAGTGAATGTTATGTAAGTCCCTTAGAGGTACTTGAGCACTCGTTGGCAGAATGCTCAGTTCACACGACTTATTCGTTCAAGACGTACTATCACTGGCGATGACAAGCAGAGTATCACGGCTTCAAGTACGCCAAAGTTACAAATCAAGAGATTAGCAGAGGAACACTTCGCCCCGACCAGATGTGATTACGCGTCCTCGGGAAACGCCTACACACTTTGGAAATGAGCAAACATTAATCACGGTGATTCACACAGTGAGATGCTAGGCAACGTACTCACAAAGGCATTGGTGTACCTCACACCTCCGGCAAGACGTAGCACGCGATCCCCTCATCTCTGTAGCCGAGAGTCTTTATCGCATACTCCCGCTCCGTCTCGTTCGTCGTGTAGAGGCTGTCCTTCCCCGGTATCCACACGTAGTACAGCGGAATACTTCCACAGATCTGCGTCGCATACACGTTTGCCGCCGTGCCCTGGTCAACGTATCCTTCGCTCGAGATCGAAGAGTCTGCTTCTTGCTGGCTTGTCGTATAGTAGTGCTCGAAGTAGGATGACTTCGACCCGGGATGGTACAGGGCGTACAGCGGGACGGTGGACTGGGTCGGGTTGCGTAAGACGAGGCCCGCGATGCCTTGGTATTCGTAGTCTCCGCTTTCAACAGCATCTTCCATCTCGTTGTAGTCGGTAGTATAGAAGTGGTCCGTATGGACCAAGCTATGGGCGCGGAGGAAGGGCGTGGCCGAGTCAGTGTTGCAGTCGAACTACGGGTGTGCTATCAGCTGTGCTCAGCGGCTTGGGGAGCGGCGCACATACGTCATCTGCGGCCTGCGGCGCAACATTGGAGGCCGCCGGAGCGAGTGCACTGGAGGCGGTAGGCGGTGTGCCGTTCGCAGCCTGCGAAGCAGCCCTATTGTAGACCTGGGACGAAGGCATTCGTGCGCTGGGACGCAGGGCACCCGCCGTGGAGGCGACAACGAGGCTGAGGAGAAGGCTGAAGGTCTTGATGGACATGTTGGCTTGAGATTCGCGTCGTGGTGGGCGAGTGGAGGGCTTTCCAGAGCTGTCGACGGTATTTATGTGTCTACAGTGCTGTGTTTATATGGAGTTTGATGAGGCAAATGTTTGAGCTGGCATATCACCAGAAGCACGGGTCCATCTGGCAGCATCATGGTAGCATCTTCATGAGAGAGTTCAGTATGTGGCAGATGAGCATTAAGGCGAAGACAAGTACTCCGACTCAATACCACTCAGCGCCACACATGTCCCAAAGAGGCGAGCCACCGTTCCATTCATACTGCTCTGCCGCAAGTATATTGCAACGCATCAACTTGAGCAGTCTTCTTCGCATGAATAGAGTGTATATGAGAAGGCAGGATTTGGGACACAGAATATCCGCACCAGTGGTCGGCGTCGACGCCGGGGCAGGCTTTTTCCGAGTCGGCAACGTGAAATATCACGTCACGTTACATACATTGGAGTGACATTGACATTCCCCTTAGCGCTCAGCCACAGACGCGTCACCGTGACACTCTGTGACACTGCACTTCAAGCTTAGCTTCAAGCTTCAAGCTTCGGGTCTTGCACCCACCGGCGATGTACAAGCGTTTTCATCGGTTACTAACGGTGCGGTGGCCGGAGGCGAAATTGACCTTCCTCCTCCTCCTCCAGACACCGTACGGGCTTTCGTACTCAATCGAGTTTCAAATTCTCCCAGTGATTCGCTGCCACTGGCACGGGCCGTCCGTGTGTCCTCTGTTTCTAGTATCTGCTATGGACAAAAGTGGAGGCAGGCTTCCTGTTCTGATCTCAGAACTCCAGAATCACTACCATCAGGCTTTTCTTTCCCTCCAGTACCAATATCATGCGGCCAGTCATATCTCCAAGTCGGCGCGCCAAGTTGACTGGGAGTAAGCACAGTCACAACCGATCGATTCGTTTAGCATGGCCCACGTTTTTTCTGTGCCCTAAGCAGAGCCCGCCTGGTCCAGGTAGATGTATCGGAACCCGAAACCAGGGCTTGATACTGATACCAGTGCGGGGATTAGTATCTGAAGCTCATAATGCTTCTACAGGATGTTCAGCTTTCTTCTGAAGTCATCCTCTGACGCCTACGCGACCCGGGGGATTCGCTCGGACGGGCCTCTCAGCACTCTGAACTTCTTTCACGCTTGATGTCCGCCGTTTGACAGAGTTGCGGGGTCAAGACATTGGTAGAACCAACAGTGCATCTCGGAACCTGCAGAGGCCCGACACACGGTTCAATGCAATTGGTGAGTGTTCTCCGCAATTATTTGCCTCCGGATGCGTATGCATGCCACTTGTCGCAACGCCGCTACTCCCTCTCCGTGCTAGCGTCTCAAACGTGCGCTACGTGCTTCTTCCCAGCTCCCGGCACTTCGTGGGGGAAGTACCTCGCTCAATCATAACACCGATGTATATGGCGTACTGTCCCGTTTGATTGCAGATATTTGTCTTTTTCGCGCGGGGCTTCCATATCTATGAGGTTACTTATGCCTGCGTCTATGCACTTCTACTGAAGTTGCTTCACGCCCTTTGAGCTCGTTCCAACTGCCCTTCGCAGCTATCAACGATCCTTTCCTCAGCAGAAGACTGGTTTTACGATCGGACGGAATGATCCAAACCCGTCGTCATATGTAGGTTATTGAAGGATGACCTAGTAATAGGTTGCGGTACATGCCTGACGCCTCGGGCGCGATTGAAAGAAGACAGCCGGGGACAGCTTGCGGTTGAATGATAGTTTTCCAGACTAGTCTACTGTTCTTCGTAGGCTTGTGGTTCACCAGAGATAGAAATAGAGCGCCCGGGCAGTCATTCAGTATGTTCTTCCAGTAATCAATATGTTATGTGAATTGTAGTACTCGCGGACCGTGCATGTTCATCGCTCGTGCTTCGTCTTTGTTGCCTCTGCATGTTGCTGTTCTGGATATAGTACCTTGTCGCCCTCCGATCATAGATCCCGCGAACCGAGTGCTGAGATAGGCTGTGTCACGACCATAGTCACTGAACTAGGATGACTGCTAGCAAGTATCACGTCTTTCAGAGGTACTTCAACATTCGTTGGTGGCTGATTGCTAGTAGGTTCAAGGAGCGCTATCATTGGCAGTGACTACAAAAGCATTCTAGCTTCAAGCAGGCCACATCAAGAGATTAACAGAGGAAGATTTCGATCTGACAGGACGTGGTTACGCGTCCGCAGGCAACGCCTCTATACGACAGTACGAGGCGGACATCAGTTACTATGATGCATACAGTGAGATGGATGGAGAAGGTACTCACAATGGCATTGGTGTACCTCACGGCAAGACGTAGCACGCGACTCCCTTATCCTCATAGCCAAGATTCTGTATCGCCACGTCCCGCTCTGCCTCAAATACGGTGTAGAGGTTGTCCGCCTCCTGCTCGTTCCGCACGTAGTACAGCGGAATACCTCCACAGATTTGCGTCTCATACACGTATGCCACCGCGCCCTCGTTTTCGTATCCCTGGTCTGCTTCTTCCACGCTTGTCGTATAGTAGTGCTCGCCCTCGTCTGCGTTGTACAGCCTGTACAGCGGGACGGTGGAATCAGTCGAGTCGCGGAAGACGAGGCCCGCGACGCCTTGGTACGCGTAGCCTCCGGCCTCGTGATGCACCAACTCAACGGGATCGACAGTATAGTAGTGGTCCTTGAGCCCCGGGCTGTAGGCGCGGAGGAACGGCATCACGGCAGAGGGAATGCCGCAGTCGGGCTATGAGACTGCAATCAGCGATGCTCAGCAGCTTGTGGGGCGGCACACATACGTCACCTGTGGCCTGTGGCGCGGCATTGGAAGCCGCCGAAGCGAGTGCACTGGAGGCAGCCGTCGATGCGCCGTTCACAGCATGCGACGATAAGGTCGAAGCCACCTGCGAAGCGGCCCTGTTGTGAATCTGGGACGAGGGAAGTCGGGCGCTCTGACGGAGCGCACCCGCCGTGGAGGCGAAGACGAGGCTGAGGAGAAGGGCGAAGGTCTTCAAGGACATGTTCGAGGTGGCTTGCGATTCGCGTCTTGCTGGGAGAGTGGAGGGCTTGCCAGAGCGGGCGACAGTATTTATGTTCCCCTACTCTGTGTGATTATGGATCCTAGCGAGACTATGTCAACTTCGCGGGCTTGGGGCGGTCTCGCAGCACCTTGATCAGCATCTCCATGAGCAAGTATACAATTCATATCATTCAGCGCCACCAATGGCACAAAGAGGCGGGCCACAGTTCCATGCATACCGCTCTGACACGACCATGTGCAGACTGATCAACTCGAACAGTCGTGTTTGCATGTAGTAGGGTCGGCACGAGAAGGATTGGTAGTCCGCGGGACCTGCAAAGCTCATTTTGGGCCGTTAAACGTCCACGTAGCCACATATAAGAAGCACCATACTCATGCAAGGGGCCTTGAGGGACATTTCTCATCATTAGAGTGGCTTAACAGAGCACCTGTACCATTGGCACGGTGATATTAATCTGCAGATCAGATGATGGACGTCTATGAACAACAGTATACGAAGGCTCACGAACGGATCGTTGGTGGCACTGACAGAGTACTGGCAGACTTGCCATCCTCCGACGCCCAGACTCGTAACGGACATGCTCTCCACCGGAGATGACGCTTCAATGACTGGATGTTTGCATCCGAGTCAGATCGTCGACTCCGAGTCGAACACAACCTGAGCTCCTGTACGAAAGTTGCGCAGCCTTGAACAAAATACGCCTGTCACGGCGGTCAAGCCCTTACACAGAGAGATCAGCATGGTGTGCGCACCAGTGAGGTGTTCGGCAGTGTTTGAGGATTGTATACGAGTGGTCAGCCTGAGTCCTAATAGCGCCACTGGCACTGCGGCGGGGCGCATGGCAGTCACCTCCGAGTCCGGACTCGAACTCCTTCGCTACCAGTGTGTCCTCTGTTTCTGTGTCCGATATCTTCCAATCGCAGAAATGAAGGCGGGCTTCCGGTACTGACCTCAGCTTTAGGAGTTACTAAAATCAGACTTTCCTCTTGGTACATAGTATCGCGCGGCCATCCCCAATCGTTCCAGTTGGCGCGTCTTGACTGGAAGCACAGAGGCTTGCTCGATCGGTTCAACATGACACACGTTGTCTCCGTGTCTCAAACGGAGCCTGCGCTCCCGGGTAGACGTATCAGGACGTGATACAAGTGGGGACATTTGATGCTCACTTATAATAATAGCTTAGAGAATTCTGTGTTCCATGCAACCTGTCGTCCACACAAGATGTTCAGCTGGCTTCGTCCTCCGACGCTTGCGCCTCGGGCTTCATGAGAACACTCACCAGCCTTCCTCCACGCCTTGAGTGTCTCCGCCACTGTCTGACCAACACGCGAAGGCCCATCGGTGGAGCTGCAAACGCTTGGCCACACAACAACGCATCTCGGGAGCCTGACACTGTCCATCGTGGGTGCTGTATGCAATGTTCTGTCTCCGATTGTGTACATATGCACTCCACGATCTTCGCGGTCTAGCGACTGCCACCGCGAGCCTACGTCTCAAGTGTGCGTTTCGTGCAGCTGTCTACTGATCTCCGAGTGCGAAGGCGCCGGGATGCGTAGGCTAAATATACCTCCACCCGGCACTTCGTGGCGCCCCCCTCAGTCATAGCACCAGGATGGCTTCTCCTTGATCTCTATAACCTCCTCATCGTGCGGGGTGTGTTAGGAACCTCGAGGCAGATATGCGGGAGGTCCTAGACGAGCTACTATCAGCTGGCACGGAGGGAGGAGGGGCGCGACATGCGCACGTCACGTTCCCATATCGAGGACGCTCCGTTGATTATGTAAGCTAGCTCGCTCTCGGATCTTAGATCTCAGATCTCAGCGTTTGGACATGTCGCTGTGTCTCCGGCTCACTTTCGTTCGGTATCGATTTCTATCCCTCTGCTCTAGTCTACTCACTTTCCGTGAACGGCGTACAAGGCTCTGATAACCGTAATACTCAGCTCGTCTCGACTGCAGATGGCACCCTCTCCATTGACGATCTTCGGATGGTGACCGACGCTCCCGCTTCTCCCCCACGGTTCGAGGGATCGCGCTCTGACCATCTCCTGAGGCCTGAGGCCTGAGCACGCGCTGTCGCCTCTGATGATCACCCCGTTGCTTCGGACAGGGCACACATTTCTTGAAACTCATCTCTCTTCGTCTCGTACCGTAGCCTTCTCGTTGGCGATACGTTGGCGAGCCCTTCCGAGCCGAGGACGTCTTCACACCAAGTTACTCATACCTGCGCCCATGCGCTTGCTCTGTCATTTCACATTCCTCTTGCATTCCTCCTTCACTGCGCAATCTCAAGTGTCAGGTCCTCGGAGAAATGGTTCGACCCTCCGACGCATGTGCTCCGCGGACCGTGTTTCTGAATATCGGTGCTACGAAGGGCCACAGTGCACTGCATGATGGTGAGTGTCATTCATCTGCTCTTCCAGACTGGATGTGGACTAATTTGATTCGCCGCGTGTCCTTATGAAGAAACGTTAGAGCAATGCCAAGTTGTACTCGATCTTATGGAGCAAGCTGTCACCTCCTTCATGCGACGTCGCTATCGACATGCCCGGGCGTCACTGGCAACTTTTNTTTTTTTTTGGAGGGCCATATGAGCGCAAAGCATCTGACAATTGGTCATACCTTTACACTCAGCCAGCTAGCGGGGGGATCGGGCCCCCGCGGCGCTCTCGGGAAAAATGCATTTACGCACGGCCACTTTAGGCCAGTGTGGGACTCACGGATCTCCAGGTTCAGCTTGTATAGCTAAACCGGGGTCAATACCCACTAAAACCCGACGGACTATAGTCCAGTCTGCTGGTAGATCTGCTCTGTTCGCTAGTACTTCCTTCCACGTGTTGATTATTTTCTTTTTCTTTAGTGCTAGACGGCCGTAGCGGCTTCTTGTGCTTTCTGCGTCCTGTCTTAGGCGCGAGTTTATCGTGGTGTACCATCTCGCGGTTATACTTTTGGTTGTGTGGTGCCAGTCAATGTCGTCGCTGTGTTCTATCACCCTTTCGCACCTAAGCACCCATACCAGGTACGCGCTCTCCGTCATTACGATTCGCCAGAAGCGCGCTGCGTGTTCTGGTGTGGGGCCGTCGTTTCTTATCTGCCGGGACCTGGGGCCGATTGCGAGTATGTCTTCCAGGTGTGGGGTGCTCCATTGTTCGCCTTTCATCTCCCATGCGGCTTTTACTAATCGCCATACCTGGTCTTGTCCTGGCTCGTTGCACTCGAGGAGGATGTGTGCTAGGGAGTCCTGTTCATTGCAGCGTTGGCACAAGGCCCTTTCTTCGTATCCAGGTATCTTCAGCCAGAACTTTCCTATTCGGTGCGCACCGTGGATTCCTTTCCATAGGAAGTCTGTCACAGATCGTCTGATATCACGGTGGCGTATTCCTTTCCAGATGTCTATTTCCTCGCTCTCGGTGTCTTGGATCATTCTTAAGTGTTCGCGGATGGAGCTAATCGTTACAGTGGTCGTATTCCTTGGGGGTGGTGCGGTGAGTTCCCTTATTCCTTGGTATGCCAGTGCCTGCGTGAGGCAGTTGAGCTTTGCCCCTGATAGTCGGAAAGCGGCCTTCTCCACGGGTTCCAGTAGCCTAGGGGGGCCGTCGACCAGGGCTTCGTTCCTCCTTATTTTTGCTTCGGTAATCGCGTCTTGTTCTTCTGCCGACGTTGCTTTTCTGAACGTGGTTGGTGCCGTACGCTGACGTAGCTGATTTGTCAGGGCTCTAATGTAGGCAGAACCTTTAACGCCTATCCACCCTTCATCTTCCCAGGTTGGTAGGTTCTTGAACAGTATGTTTATCAGGTCATTGGAGTCTAATAGGAAGTGCAGCGGTGCGTCGCGTGGGGCTGCTAGGGTGGCTCCTAGGGCTGCAGTTACCGATCCGCAGCCCAGGTATTCTCTTTCGCTTCTCCTCTCCGGTTGTACTAGGATGTGTCTGACATCTCCCTGGACGCACCGCGCGTAGCCCGTTCCTGTTGGGATTCTGCCGGTGGGTGGGCCGTAACTAAGTTGCTGTCCAACTATATGCATCTCACATGTCTCCGCTGTCACGATCCTTCCTATTGCTCTTCTCATAGCTGGCGGTTCGTCATGTGTGTTCGGGTCTACGAAGGCCCGGAAGGCTTCGTCAAGGCCTCCCCGTTGGGTTACGGATGGATCGAATGTGAGTGTTCCCCCGTCGTTCAGGGCTGATTCATTCCTTTCTTGTCTCCTCTTCGTCAGGGAGAGGCCGTCGTGCGGGGATTCGGCGGTAGGGTGCCACTTCTGGCGGATTTCGTTCAGAATGCTCTTCGCTGTCGAGCAGCATCTTCTGGGGTGGCGGCACCCTCGTTCGTGGTCTTTTGCGCATTCTCGGCATCCGCAATCTTCTGGTATATAGTCATTCCCGCTTTCACTCTCTCTTCTGAAGCACGCTCTCGTGGCGATTCTCTGGATGTCTGCTACAATGGAGACACCGTGGTTCGTCTGTAGGCATTTGCTTGTTTGGGTGTTGTTTAGTCGTCTCAGCTTCCTTGTTGCGCCTAGGTGGTACCATATTGGTAGTCGCTCTTTCATCTGTCTGTCTAGCTTGATTGCGGCGAAGCTAACGTTGAATTTCTTTGCTGTTGATATCATCCTTTTCAGGTATTCCGGCAGTGGCGACTGCTTGTGGATCGCCGGGGACCAACTCTGTAGAAAGGTGTTAATCTGGGTGGGCCTTCTTATCGCGCCCGCATCTTTGTTGGCGTTCACACTTAGCAGGGTGTCTACCGCTAGTGCCCACATCGGGCGGTTCTCTCCCAGTGCAAGGTACCGTTTTATCCACATGAGGTCAATGGCATTGTTCCTCGCTTTGATATCTAGGAGACCGAGGCCACCCTCTTGGACAGGCCTACACATTGCGTCCATGCTGACCGGTATCGGGGATTTATCATCCCACATAAAGTTTCTTATCATCCTTGTCAGCTCTTTTTCCACTGACGTTGGCATCCCTTGGACCATGGTGAGGTATTGTGAGATCCCGCCCGGTCCCATCTGCA
Source organism: Fomitopsis pinicola (assembly GCA_001931775.1). Lineage (NCBI taxonomy): Eukaryota > Fungi > Basidiomycota > Agaricomycetes > Polyporales > Fomitopsidaceae > Fomitopsis > Fomitopsis pinicola. The sequence continues at coordinate 10,181 of MPVS01000181.1, forward strand.
CTATGCTCCGTTTGCCCCCCATGGAGGGGTGGCAGCGGCCCCATCGTTCTAGGAAGTTCGCTATCTTCTTCATTGCAGGTGTCCAGACTGACACTTGATCTACGCCATTCCCTATCCAGGCTCCCAGTACACGGACTGCCTCTCCGTCTTGAGCTATGCGGATAGTTTCGGGGATTTTTTCCGGTGCGTCGCATGCTTGCCCGCTTATTGATCTGAATTCTCTTACGGCTGCGCGGTACTTCGGTTCCCCTATCGGAATAACTTCGGTTTTCCCAGAGTTGAATTTGGCTCGTGATCCTCGACACCAGCGTTGTATGATCACCCATACCGTTGACCATCCATCTGTTGCGGCTAGGAAGGTTGAGGTGTCGTCCGCGAATAGGGACGCCACTAGTCTCCTGGAGGCTCCCGGTAACTGGAAACCGTGTAGCGTTGATTTCCTCAGGGTGCATGCCAGGGGTTCTATGGCGATGTCAAAAATCAGACACGATAGTGGGTCACCTTGCCTTACGCCTCTTATGACGAGGAAAGGTGCGCTGGTTTCGCCGTTTATGATGACTACAGTCTTCGCATGCTTATACAGGTTCTTTATCTTCCTTATGAATGATCGGGGAAGCCCAAACTTTTCGAGAGCAGCCCAGAGATAGTCGTGTGCTATCTTGTCGTACGCCTTCTCCTGATCGAGGGCTATTATCACCCCGTTTTCCTCCAGGGCTTCTGCGTAATCTACCATCACTCGACACAGTTGAGTTTGATCTGTGATTTGCCTTCCCGGTATGAATCCAGCTTGGTCTGGATGTACGATATGTTGAGCCACTCCAGCTAATTTAGTTGCTAGGATCTTGGTGTATAACTTATAGTCTGTGTTTAGGAGGGTGATGGGCCGATAGTTGGCAATGTCGCGGCGGTCTTTCCCTTTGTATAGCGGGCAAAGCCATCCCTCTGCGAAACCAGCTCCCTCACACGATCCGTGTGTTTCAAAGTCTTCGAAAGCGAGGAGGAGGAGCGCAATGCAGTCGAATCTAGGTGTGGATCGATCAGTTCTCGCGTCCCATTGCTTTTTCATTTTAATCCAGAACTCATATGGCAAACCGTCTAGCCCCGTCGCCTTCCCTTGTCCCGCGCGTTTTAGAGCGTCCTCTATTTCCTCGCGCGTGACGTCACTGTGTAGCGTCCTGACGTCGTTGTCTGGTAGCAGCGCGTCAACATCTTGGAGCGCGGTGCGAATGTTGTTTGTCCTCTCGTCTTCGGATTCGTTCGCTTGGATGTCCCTTCTCTGTATGTCGTCGTGGTATTTGCACGCCAGTTCTGCCATTCTGTCTGATCTCGTTTCGAATTCTTCGCTGTTGGTTTTCTTCAGGGAGTAAAAGAGGTCTCTCGGTTTGTGGTCTTTGTTTACGGCTGACCAATATTTACTGACGCGTTCTGCGTTTAGGTTGTAATGCGTTGTGGTAGCCATCTGGATGCGCCCGTGTCGTTTCGTCTCGAGGTCTAGTATTCGTTCTTGTAGTATGGATGCTTCATTTTGCGCTGACTTGTCCTCTCCAAATCCAGGCCTGTTTTGGATGTTGTCTCTTTGCGTTGTCAGCCTGGTTATCTCGGCCTTGAGCTTTGGTACTTTTTGTTTGAGTCTTTTCCTAGCCGCCTCCTTAACTTGTTGTTTGAATTGTCTCAGGATTATTTGGGGATTTTCTCCATCAGATCTCCCTCGGTCTTCGGAACACGCATGGGCCTCTTTTAGCTTGGTTTCTCCGATTTGCGCAACAAGTTTGAGGAAGTCTTGGTCGAGAAGCATATGGAGTGGCATTGACCATCGTCCTTTTCCTATCCTGGGGGACTGTGCGGCTGTCAATTGCGCCGTTACCAAGCAGTGGTCTGTTGGTGCGCCAGTGGGTTCGATGTCCCATTTCAGAGAGCGGCTCAGTAGATCGTCCGTCGTGTATATGCGGTCTATTCTCGAGCGGTGTGGGCCGCCTCTCTGGGGGTATGTATAAGCCTTCTCGATGGCGTTGGCTATCCTCCATCCGTCGTTCATTTTCGTTGATATGAGTAGGGATTTCAAAGCTGTCAGTGGCGCGTTTGCGCTTTCTCTAGCCGGGATGCGGTCTATAGATTCCTCAACGATGTTAAAGTCTCCTAGTATGACATCTGGTCTACGTGTGCGTGACGTCAAGATCTTATGCTTAAGAGATTCCCAAAAGGCCTCATTCTCTTTTGCTTGGTTAGGTGCGTAGACGTTCAGTATGGTGACGGATTTGCCGGCGTGCCAGTTGGTTGTGATCATTATAGCCCGCCCCGGTACTAGGATGGTCGGCTGTACGTTGGACGTGTCTACTATTTCCCTGTTGAGGACAATGGTCACTCCTCTCATGGAGGTGGGGTGTTCAGGGTCGGGGGAGTTAACGAGATGCAGTCGTCTTCCAAATAGGTTGTGTATGGACGCCACGTCCGTTGCGGATAGATGTGATTCTTGTACCGCCATTATTCCGATCTTCTTCTCTCTCATTATCTGGTTTATTGCACTCCATTTGGGGTTGTTCGTAGCTATACAGCCCCTTCCGTTTATGTTGAGTGATCCTATGGAGAGACTCGCCTTCGTTTTGCGGCCGTTGTTTCGGTGTTTCGTCACTTTGGGTCCACTTTGTCCTCTTTCGTTGTCCATTCCTCTACCGTTCGGATTCCGGCCAGCCCGCGGCGCGTTTGCACCGTCGCTGGTCGCCCTGCTTCCAAGTTCCCCTGGGCCCTCATTGACTACGATAACAGCAGGGGGTCTATCCTCGTCTCGTGCCCTGAGGAGGTGTGTTCCGTTTGCCTGTATGTTACCAGATTGGGGTGTGTGATTTATATTGTTATTCGCCGTTGCTGTACGCCACCCTGCTACAACGATCCACAGGGGGCGGAGGATGCTCCTGATCCTCTCAGGGGACATGCATGAGAGCCGCACTCTGTGCGGGGTCGCTTAAACCTCTCGGTCGGGCAAGTCTAAAAGTGCCCGTGGGTGCTTTCTGTGTTACTTATGTCCGCGCGGCGTGTGCAGGCTTTCCTGTCCCGCGTGCGGTCAGTGTATTTGGGCCTGCTCACTTCGCGCGTAGCTATTCCTAGCAAGTGAACGCATCTGGCGTGTTCTGTTGGGGCTCGTATTATGATTAGTGTCGTTACGTGCGTTTTCGTAGCTAATTCCTGAGGTCACTCCGGGTTCGTTCATATACTCGCACTTTGGTCAAGAAAATATGCATTCGTTCGTAGCGTCGTCGAGTGTTCGGGAATACATCGGGCTCAGATCGGGCAGTGGTAAATACAGTCTCACTCCTCGTGTACGTACATAGCTTCGCGGGATGGTCAGCGGAATCCACCGAATCCACCGCGGCGTCCCTGGCCTGTCGTCGCTCCCCTGCCTCTGCCTCGGAATCCACGTCTGCCACGGTTGTCGGAGTGGTTCTGGGAGTGGGATCTGCTGTCGTCTTCGTACGCGTCATCGTCTTGCTTCGTATCGCCGTGCGGGCCGTACCAGTTACGGAGCGAGCGAAGGCCGCACATACCGGTGTCGTGGTCGATGCCGCGGCAGACTCCGCACTTTAGCGGTTCGGTGTAGAGCACCGGGTTTCCTGTCATGTTGGTGCCTAGGCTAGCAGTTTGGAATAGGGTCCTGACCTCGAACCACGTACGTTCGTCGGACGTAGGGACGTCGCAGTAGATCGCGACGAGAGGTATGTCTCTGCCCTTCCAGCGGCGAACAACCTCTCTCGCGGAGACAGATTGGATGAGTATCCCTGCACGCTCGTTTGCTGTGAGGATGGGTGGGGCCTCGGTTCGCTGGTCTTCGCGTAGGAAGACCTCCACAAAGCGGTCATGGTACGTCGGTCTGAAGAGCCTGTCGCGGATGGTTGGAGCTAGTTGCCTGCCGCTCGCGGCGAAGGCTTCAGGCTTGCTGAACATCGCCATGTACGACGGGTAAGGAGGAGTGACGGGGTAGAAGAAGAGTGTGGTACCGTTCCTGACGCTTACGCATTTTGCATCTAGTAGCTTCTGTATGTCCTCCCATCTCGTCGCTCGGACGAGGTTGCAAGGTGGGTCTTCGTTGCGCTTATTCTTCGCCGTCACCGCCTGCGCTTGGTAGATGAGCGGTGAGAAACCGAAGACTCTCTCGATGGTCTCCTTCTGGAGGTCGCGCCTCTCCCTCTCGTCCGGGTCGCAGGCTCCCTGCCCGGCTGTACTTACCAGGCATCTTGGGAACACCCTGTTCTCCCACGTATCCGCCATGTTCGCCGGCATGTTGCTGTATTGCCACTTCGGCTTCTTACCCTGGATTTCCTTCCATCGACCCTCCGGGATGTTCGTGATGTCCAGGGCGTCGTCGGCCTCGTCGAAGGCAGGTTCCGGTGGTGCGTCGTCAAAGAGGGGGACGTCAGGTTCCTGGGCTTGAACGTGTGGTGCGGCGAAGGCCTGGGGCGCAGGAGCGTGCATAGGTAGCGCAGGGATGTGGTACGGAGGGTTTGCTAGTGGGGGTATCGATGGGTGTCGCGGGAGGTGGTTAAAAGCGGGCGGTAGTGGATATGTCGGCGGTGGCGGGTAGGCGGATGCATAACGCGGGAAAGGTGTCGCGCGTCGAGGGAGCTCGTGCATGCGGAATGGGACGGCTGACGCGGGGCGCTGGAACAGGTTACCGGGATGTCTGGGTCGCGGCGTGCGGGGACCATCTACCTCCATCGGTTCAGGCGATTCTTGACGGTGGAGGAAGGGATTAGCTTGGGGGGTGAGTGCGGCGAAGTTGAAGATGCTGTTCGTGTTGGCGTTCTGGAATGTTGGCCCGTGTGCTGCCACGACGTGTCGGTGGACGTGAGCTTGGTTTTGTCCGACGCGGGGGCTTGAGATGGGGATAGAGGGTTGCGTGCGTTCGTGATAGGCCTCGGGTACGTAGGATAGTGAGCGCGTGGACGGGGGACGCTGGTATGGGTGCTAAGTAGTATGTATGAGCCAGTCCCATACAATGTCCTCCGGGTGAATGAAGTCCGGCAGCTCTGTACTTACGTTTTCACTCATAGCTCCCCCGGGTGCTCTCTGACCATTTGCCTGTGGCCCATTTCCTCCATCCTCCCCGCTTCCTTCGTGTTCAACTCGGTGGTCCGGTGCGCGGAGGGTCGATGGGTGGAGGAAGGCGTGTGCGGGTGTGGATGTGGATGCGGCCCCGCCAGTGTGGTCGTTGTCGGTAGCGCGTATCTGGGAGGGTGGCGGTTGTGACAAAGCCCCTCTACGGTCGCTGGGTTGTTGGCTAGGAGGCGGTGTGGACGCGGCGTCGAACGGCGGCGGGGCTGGGCCGAAAACACCGGTGATCGAGGGGCTGTCGCACAGCAGCGGTGCGTCTCGGCGAAGGTCGTATGGAAAGTACGCCTGGCCAGAGGGGCCTGGCGTCGCCTGGTGCGTCATCCAGCGGTAAGTGTTGTCGGATGCCGCCGTGGGGGCCTTAGTGCGTGGTGCGTTTGTGGTGGCTTGCCTCGACTCGTCGAGCCCGTCGTCGAGTGCGGTCCTCATCCTCTTGCTGGAGTTGTTTACCACTCCGGACGGTGGACACGGGGTTGCGGTCCTCTCACCTCCTTCATCGTCGACGGACGCGCTCCTTCGAGCCGCGCGCGTGGCCTGCTCTTTGGCTTTGCGTTTGAGCCTGGCCTCGCGCTGCGGGCGCATACGGCCCGCAACCGGAGGGTGGGCCGGTTGCTCTAGGGTTTCTTCACGAGATGGCGCCGCGGGAATAGACAGCCCCGGCGCCGTGGTGGCTCCTCCTTCGAGGGTTTCGGCCTGTGGACTCACGGCGAGGGGCGACACTGCTCTGGCGTAGCCTGGGGCGGATTAGAGTTGTCTCGCCAGCGGTTGGTGGTACTCACTCATGTCCCTAGCGGTGGGTGTCTTAGGCGAGGTTCTCCATGGGTCTGGGAGGGCGTCTAGAGCGGCGGACGCTTTGTCGACGTTGTCGTTGTTGCTAGAGGCGGGGTTGGACATTTCGAGTAAGGCTGCGAGGATTCTCTTCGTTGCTGGAGGCTGTGTGGTGTCACGGTTCTCATTTAAAGGTTTGGCTCTGGCACGTTCGTTCCGTGGTGCTCGTCAGCGCGTGCATCGTCCATAGTGTAGAAGGAAATACTTGTCCTTGGTTTGTCGCTGGCTGGCCATCGAGCCGGTGGCGTCGCACCTGCGCGGCGGTCTTCGCTTGCTTGGGCAGCGGCGTTGTTCGTCGTGTCTTGTGTCATGGTGGCTTCGGTGGGTGTCGTGGTGGTTCGTTTTGCGCGCTTTTGTTCGTTGGTGCTTATCCTCGTTCTTTGTTTGTTATCGGTCGTCTGTCCTTTGTCGCCGTCGTGGTATGTGGGGGTTGGGGTAGTCTGTGTGAGGAGGAGGTGAGGTGGGCGGCGATGCCGGATTGCACGATTCGGCGCGAGGTTCTGGGCCTCGAGGCCTCGTGTTATCTTTCGGCCTGACACTGATTCGTTTCGGCATGCATACGATGGCGCGATTAGGTACATTTTTAGCTATCCGCTCGGGCCTGGCACCGGCGATTTCGGACTTCCGTCTCGCACTTCCATTCCCCGCGTCTCTTTCGGCTTCGCCCGGCGTCTCCTTTCCTTTATCGGTCTCCACTCCCATTTCTTCTGTGTTATGCTTTCTAGACGGGATTCGAGCTTGCTCGCGTCTTCGGGGTCTATGGTGTGCTTGTAGGGGTAGGGCTCGTTGTCGGGGGGGAGGG